>CANYBF010968233.1:0-189591 GCA_948192965.1 Dalechampia spathulata | reverse complement strand
CTCTTTAAACGGTGCCGTATTGGCTTTGGCTTTCATCCCATCAGACGCGTGCTCAGGACTCTTCCTATTCTTGATGTCCTCTGCCCTTTGCTCTTCCCTAGGTTCCATCAGAACCCTCCTGCCTTCATCACATCTGTTTTGTCGTTCTCTCCTCTGGCTTTCGGTCAGAACACTTCGTCTGTCTTCTGTCCTCCTCGTCTTCTCCCTTTTCATGTTGCCAATCTCTTCCATCTGCTGTGTTTGCCTGTATTCGTTCAGAGTTGAGGAAGGAGATGCGAGAGTAAGGGAGTGTGGAGAGAGGGAAAAGTGGCGGAGAGCGGCAGAGATGAGCGAATAATAGCTTGGATAGATCCATGATCAAGGGTGAAAGATGAGACAGCCACGGCCAAGGACAGCCGTTCCAAACACAAACTAATGTGAATCAAGCACATGTTACAAGGCCAACGAGAAGCGTTCCAAACACACCATAAATGCCGATCAAGAAGATGCAAGGGAAAAAACACGCCTGGCCCAGTTTGGGTGGTTAGGTTGTTTGGAATGGAGAGAATGGAACGTGAAGTCAGCAAACCCTCATCCAGCAGACAAGCATGTTAGTGTTTTTGCGAGAAGCTGAATGCGGACGAAGTAAGCGCTGCTTTCAGAAGTGCAACCATGTCAGAGCTTTAATCATGGAGGGAACCGTCACGAAAATGGAACTGCGTGGAAAACACGATAAAGTTAAAGAGATCTTCGTAAGGAAATAGTTTTAACTTAAAACAGAATTAAGAAGATGGGATTATTAATTAATTATTTATTTATTTTAATTACACATAATTAACATATTTTTAATTAATTATACATATCTAACCTCCTTTCTCATATTTTAACTAAAATTGTGTCTTTAAAAATTATATTCACAATTATTTAAAATGATTAAATGTATATATCACCATTAAAAAACATATTAAAACTTGACTATTTTTTAGATATTTAAATCAAATTTATAATATTCTTAATAATTTTTTTTAAAAAACAACTTGCATTTTTAAAGTAAACCCTAAAAATAAATATCATTTAACTAGAAAATAAAGCATAATATTCTACGCTCTAACCAGCAAACCCAAGAAAACAGTGTATAACTGCTTGCGGCTCAATCATCTTTTATCCTGCCATTGCTAACATCCCTCACATACTCCTCATCCATTCCCCATTTTATAACCTCTTCTTTAAAGGCAGGATCATAAGCAAAAGCTACACGCAGATAGTTTGCGGCTTCAGCTTTCCGGCGTTTTTCGTACAAAACACTGTTAAACCAAGTTATCTACCAGCTTGTTAGTGTCAGCACCTTCGCGGACTCGCCCAGCAACTTGATGCTCACGGTCAGCTTTTCGCGCTTGCTAGCAACAGAAGTAGACTCCTCCAACAATTTTTCTACTGCCTCGCCATCATAACTCATCGATTCACTGTTAATATCCTTCATCATCTCTTCGTTCAAAAGATTTTTAACACTCAACTGCAAATGCAGCGCCATGGAATCAACCATCCTCCGTATCACAATCCTCCAGTAAGCAGTCTTTCAGATCATAAGCTTCCTTTATAACATCTTGAGAAGTTCTGATATTTCCAGTACCGGTAATGTGCGTAGAGTAACCGGAATGGATTATTTGCAATAATGCGCTCTGTTGGGGCGTAAGGTTGTTGCAGTAACTCGGAAGTTAAGGGTAACAAGCGCAATCTGTCATCTCCATTTCATTGATTTCTCTTTCATTTTGGATACAAGATCAACAGCTGTAATGGTATACAGCAACAGCTGTAATGGTGTTAGGGGCTTAAAATATGACAAGAAACTAAACAAGAAGGAAGACATGATAATGACATATCCTCCAACCAAACACAACATTGTATAATTGCTTTCTGGTTAATAATCTTTTCTCCTGCCGTTGACAACTTCCCTGACAAACTCCTCATCTAGTCCCCATGCTTTAAATAATTCTTTAAAGCCAGCATCAAAATCAAGAGCTACACCAAGATGCTTTGCGGCTTCAGCTTTCCGTCCTTCACGGTACAAAAACCTGTCAAACCCAGTCAAAACAACTTCAAACATATTAGTGCAAGCTATTTCGATATCATCAGTTGGTGGAATGAATTCTCATGGCGGGTTTGTTCCCCCCCCCCAAAACAAGTGCGTACCGTCCAAGCCATAACAAAGAGTTGAAGTAACGGCGTTTAAGTTCTGGGTCATCTGGCTCTTTTAAACTGGCAACTCTTTCCAAGTGCACAATTCCTTCTGCATTCTTCCCCTGTCGAATACAAAGTTAAAAGAATAGGAAACTTGAGCTTTTAAATTTAATATCCTTCCCGACCAACTTAGATTCGTTGCACGCCATATCCAAATATATATTGGAGCTGACAGATATCAGCATCGAATCTAGAGAAGTTTTCTTAATGATTCTATCATCCATGTTATTTTGGGAAAGAATCAGAAGAGCGCTTTGAGTTTTTACCTGCAGTATACAGGCAAAAGCAGCCAGCTGGGATGCACTAATGAGGAAACCAACATGCTTGACCTTGGTTGGATTTCCAGCAACCAATAGCTGATCGACAGTCAGATATAACATATGATTAATTAAGATACATAACATTTAATTATATTTCTTTGTGGGGATGGGGGGTTAAGGAACATAGCATTAACTTGAGTACAAAGATTACTTGAACAGTGAACATAAATTAAATATAGTGTCGGACATTTCTATAGATTCCATGGAATTACAAACCGATGCTTCTATTGAAAAACTGTGATGTACGTGGACGGTGACCAGACATTTAAAGTAAGATCAATATTAACCATCAACCATGCATGAAGCGTATATCCCAAACCAAAATGCAAGGTAGAAAGGAAAGTAAGATCAAGCTGTACAGACCAGGGAAATAGCACGCTCCAAATGCCCTCTAGCCTCTACATACATACTTTTGTTGAGTAATGCTGAGCCCAAAACAATCAGAGCTTCGACGCAGTTTGGATCCTTCTGGAGCCCCAACCTGCAGCCAAAACACATCTATGCTATGAAAATACCATGAGTAAAGCTGGCTTTATCGAGGGAGGAGAGGACGATGAAAAAGAAGTTACTGCAACAATGCAATTGCTCTTTCCCAATCCTGTTTGTGCAAAAGTTCGTTTCCATGCTGTAGATAGTGTCAAAGACAAAATAGAAAGTGAGAAAGATTAAAATGCATATCTAAAAACCGAGTAATCCATCCAGTTAATGTACTATTCACTCACCTTAAACAGTTGCTGAGCGTTTAAATTTTCTACAGACACTTCGGTCTGTTTGCTTGTTCCATCCAGAGATGCTAGCGGCTTACTCATATCTCCAGATTCTGCAGAAGCTGCTGGGGAATCCGTAGCTGGTAACCCCAATTTTACACGAACAACATGATGCTTCGTAAATATTTGCTGCGTATTAGAATTTCTTATCAGATTGGAACACATTGTTGTTCTTAAAAAAGGTAAAACGAACCAGGATAACAGTAGATGAGCGATCAGTGACCCAGTAGACAAGACTTCCCTACAGATTAAGCAGATGAAGAAAACTATGAATCCATACAGTATGCCGGCAACAAAACATTCAGACATCACTAAAAATGAAACTTTTGCCATCTCCATCTAAACCTCCATGGAGGTAAGCTCGAACAAAAAGTCATTTGAAGTGACATAGCCTCGGTTGAAAAGGAACATGATGGTGAAAATGTAAAGTTACCAGTGGGATGCTAACTCCAATCAAAAGCAGTGTGAGAAGCTCATAAAACGACTTGCCAGACCTCTGCACCAAGAAAGCTTTGAATTATTTGTGTGGAATTAAAAAAAAAAAAAACCTTCAAACCATTTGCGTGAAGTTAAAAGAAAAACAAACAACAGAATACAGTTGACAACCAAATTATTTAATTGCAGCATCTTACAGAAACAATTACAACGAAATATGGACTCTCTCTTCCCAATGAACTCGATGAGCCAGTCATTTTTGGAACAGAGGATTTGTCAACATCAACTCTGTCAAAATCCCTAACTTGTAAGGATGATAATTCAGTAGGCGAATCAGCCAGAAAATGAGAATCTCTCTGGTTCCAAGTAGAGGAGAAGGATCGAGAGTTAATAAAACGAAATGCATGGTGGAAGTTACGAGTTTCAGTCGTAGGTTTTGGACGGCCAGAGTTGAGGAAGGAGATGCGAGAGTAAGAGAGTGGAGAGAGGGAGAAAAGAGGCGGAGAACGGCGGAGATGAGCGAATAATAGCTTGGGTAGAGCCATGATCAACGGGGAAAGACGAGACGCCCAAGGCCAATGATAAGCGTTCCAAACACAAAATAATGCGAATCAAGGACATGCTACAAGGCGAAGGAAGAGACTTCCAAAGACAAAATAAATGTGGAGGAAGAAGATGCAAGTTATTTGGGGAAAGCAGGCCTGGGCTAGTTTGGGAGGTTAGGTTGTTTGGAATGGAGAAAATGGAATGTGAGGTCAGAAAATCCTTTTTCCAGCAGGAAAGCATGTCAGGGTTTTGCGAGAAGCTGAATGCGTACGAAGTAAGCGCTGTTTTCAAAAGTGCAACCATGTGAGAGCTTTAATCATGGAGGGAACAGTCACGAAAATGGGATTGAGTGGAAAACACGATAAAGTTAAAGAGATCTCTGTAAGGAAATAGGTTTAACTCAAAACAGAAATAAGAAGATGGGATTATTAATTAATTATTTGAGTTACACATAATTAACATCTATTTTAAACTTAACATCCATTCCCCAATTTATAAGTTTGTTCTTTAAAGGCAGGATCATAAGCAAAAGCTACACGCAGATTGTTTGCGGCTTCAGCTTTCCCGCCTTCTTCGTACAAAATCCTGTCAAACCAAGTTATCTACCAGCTTGTTAGTGTCAACCGGACCACGGTCAAGCAACAACTAAAATCAACTTCAAATCATTATATTACAAGCCCTTGAATTCCCATGATGGGTTTGCATCTCATGATATAAGACATTACCCTGGTCATTGTGGACAATTTATATTTGCAAGCCCGCCGGGCTAGCTCAGCTCGTACCTTCCAAGCCATACCAAAATCCCGAAGTAATCGCGTTTAAGTTTTGGGTCATCTGGCTCTCCTAAACTGACAACTCTTTCGAAGTGCGCAATTCCTTCTGCTGTCTTCCCCTGTTGCATAAGAGATGAAAGAATACGAAGCTTGAGGTTTCAAACTTAATATCCTTACCGACCAACTTAGATTCAACTTAATATCATATTGGAGTTGACAGATATCAATCTATGGAACTTTTATTAATGATTCTATCATAAACCTTATTTTGGGAAATAATCAAAAGAGTGATTTGAGTTTTTACGTGCCGTATACAGGCAATACCAGCAAATCCGGATGCCATACTGAGGAGATCAACTTCCATGGCCTTGGTTGGATTTCCAGAAATAACTTATAATTAGATATCCAACATGACACTTTATTATTTTTCTTTATAGGGGTGAGGGGTGAGGAACATAGCATTAACTTGAATACAAAGATTACTTGAACAGTGCACAGAAATTAAATCTAGTGCTGGACGTTTCTATAGATTCAATGGATTTACAAACCAATTCAGTTGAAAAACCGAGTTATCCATGGACGGTGACCAGACATTAAAGTACACTCATTAAGTTCAATATCAACATCAACCATGCACGCTTCAAAATACAAGGTAGAAAATAAAAGTAAGATCAAGCTGTACAGACCAGGGAAATAGCACGCTCCAGATACCCTCTAGCTTCTACAGGCATTTTTTGTTCCAGCAATATGAAGCCCAAAACAATCAGAGCTTCTTCGTAGTCAGGATCCAGAAATATGAAGCCCAACCTGCAGCCGAAACATATCTGTGCAATGAAAATACCATGAGCAAAGCTGGCTTCATCGAGGGAGGAGAAGACGAGGAAAAACAAGTTGCTGCAGCAATGGAATTGCTCTTTCCCTATCCTGATTGCGTATAAGTTTGATGGAGTACTGTAAATAGTGTCAAAGACAATAAAAAAGTGAGAAAATTTAAAATTCTCTAAAAACCGAGTAATGCATCCAGTTAATGTACTCTTCACTCACCTCAAACAGTTGCTTAGGGTTTAAATTTTCCAGACTCTTCCCTCTGTTTGCCTGTTGTATCTCCAAAATCTGCAGAAGCTGCCGGAGAATCCGTAGCTGCTAACCCCAATCTTGCACAAACATGATACTTGGTTAATATTTCCTGCAGATTAGAAATTCTTATCAGATCCCAAAACATTGTTGTTCTTAAATTGTTACCTCATAGGAGTTTAAAAATTGTCTAACGTACAAAAAAAAAAGTTGGTTTCCAGGTGAAGAGATTTTTCGAGGGACGAAAAAAGGTAAAACGAATCAGGATAACAGTATATGAGCTACCAGTTACCCAGTAGACAAGACTTCCCTACAGATTAAGCAGATGAAGAATACTGTGAATCCACCCCAGTATGCCGGCCATAAAACATTCAGAGATCACTAAAAATGAAATTTTGCCATCTCCATCTAAACCTCCATGGAGGTAAGCCCGAACAAAAAGTCATTTCAAGTGACATAGCCTCAGTTGAAAGGGAACATGATGGTGAAAATGTAAAGTTACCAGTGGGATGCTAACTCCCATCAAAAGCAGTATGAGAAGCTGATAAGACAACTTGCCATACCTCTGCACCAAGAAACCTTTGAATCATTTGTGTGAAGTTAAAACAAATAAACAACATAATAAGTGAAAACAGAATATGAGTCGACAATTCTATTGTAGCATATTACAGAAAGAACAACAACAAAACTATTGACTCACCGTTTCAAATGAACTCAATGAACCAGCTGTTTTTCGAACAGAAGATTCCTCAACATCAACTCCGTCAAAATCCCTAACTTGCAAGGATGATAATTCAGCAGGAGAATTAGCTAGAAAATGAGAATCTCCCGGGTCTGAAGGAGCGGAGAAGGATCGAGAGTTGAGAAAATAAAATGCATTGTAGAAGTTGCGAGATTCGGTCTTTGATTTTGAGTGCTCAGAGTTGAGGAAGGAGATGCGAGAGTAAGAGAGTGCGGAGAGGGAGAAAAGAGGCCGAGATAGGCGGAGATAAGCGAATAGTAGCTTGGTTACAGCCATGCTCAACGGTGAAAGACGAGACATCCAAGGCCCAAGGATAAGCGTTCCAAACACAAAATCAGTGTGAATCAAGGACATGCAGCTTATCACAGTAAAGCACGCCGGGCGTGGTTTGGGTAGTTAGGTTGTTTGGAATAGAGAACGTGGAATGTCAAGCAGATATGCCCAAGGGGACGAACTGCAAACCTGTCAGATCTTTAAACAAGCGATTCAGCTTACAGGTGTTAACAGACACGATGGGTTCCCATGGAACCATCACAAAAAACATTCTGACAAAAACCACTAGTTTCAAGTATTTAGCTTTAATGTAAGAACACATGCATAACCGCATACCCAACTGAAAGCAGAACAAGGAAACAGGTTACAACAGTAGTTAGTAAACTACACTGAACCTAATAATAATCACTATAGGCAGCAATTTGGTTCATGACATTTGCCAGCACTTTCGGGGACTCGCCCAGCAACTTGATGCTCAGGTTCGACTTCTCGCGCTTGCTAGCAACAGAAGTGGACTCCTCCAACAATATTTCTATTGCCTCACCATCATAACTCATAATTCACTGTTAATCTCCTTCATCATCTCTTCGTTCACAAGATTTTTAACACTCAACTGCAAATGCAGCGCCATGGAATCAACCATCCTCCGTATCACAATCCTCCAGTAAGCAGTCATTCTCATTTTCAGATCATAAGCTTCCTTTATAACATCTTGAGAAGCTGTGATATTTCCAACTTCAACATTTCCAATACCGGCAATGTTTTGCGTAGAGCCACCCGACTGGATTCTTTGCAAGAGTGCGCTCTGTTGGGCCATAAGGTTGTTCCAGTCACTCGTATATTGAGGGTAACCAGTGTAATCTGTCATCTCCATTTGATTGATTTCTCTGACCCAGTTGGCAGATTTCTCTTTCATTTTGGATACAAGATTATGGCTAACTCGTTTAGTAAAACTCTGGAGCTGGAAATAATTCTCAGAGTGACGCATGAAAACAGATTTTACCACCTTTTCAAGGTAAGTCCATGCCTTTTCGATGAAATCAACGGGCATTCTTGAGATTCCATCAACCTTTTTCAGCAACAGCTCCAAGAAGGCATTATGTGGAAAGAAATATGGCAGTTGAATGCCTCTGGATTCCTGAATAATACAAATCTGTCCCTCAGAAAGTTCCTCTTCGGGTCACTCTCTGGGCAATTATGAAGCTCGTTCGAGTACTGATTAGGCATTTCAAGCAACCTAGCAGGGCAATGCATTTGAACATCATCTTGATACTCATCAAATTCTCCTCCAAGAAGAATTTTCCTGAGAGATTCTTTGGCAGACGCAACAATGCCGGTGAAAGTTGCCATCGCTTCCTTGGTTGAGGTTACAGCCTTAGGCATCCTGTCAGCTCTGAGATGCTCGCGTTCAACTTTTCATTGACTTTTTTCACTATATCCGGCAAGCATTTAGCAATCATAGTTGCTTGAATTTGAGACAGCTTCTGAGAGCTAGCACAGGAATTCCCACCTGAGATTTATGAATCTTGGAGAGAAGTGGATGAGTTGAAAACAATTTAGCTTCTTCCTGTCGTGATTCCTCATAAGACTCGTCACGAATTCGGTTTCTGACGCAGACATAGAAAAGGCCAATATTAACATCATCAGCGGAAACCTTCTCAAGCAACCCTTCAGGTGCCAGATCAACCTTGGTGACCACAGCAAGAGTTCTCTCGCCAGTCTTATCCACTTTCTGCGACATCCTAATGGATTAACAAGTTGGGAAATCCACAGTAGCAGATAAAACGTTAAGAATTACACTTTCTTCAGGCTTTATGTACTCCATAATAATACCTGAAATCTGCTCATAAATGTTGTCTGGCTGGTCAAGAACAGGAACTCTGGTAATTCTAGGGAGATCAATCATAGTAAGATCTGGAACACCTTTTTTCTTCACTACCAAAGACAATGCGGTGTTTGATATTCCTTTTCCTTTGCCTGCGAGCTCATCAGTAGCAAGAGCAATGGCTTCTGCAACATTTGCTTCATCAGTTTGTACTGTTTTCCCCTTGAATTCCAAGAAAAGTTGTGGAGTGAGATCTGGGTGGTGTTTCAGCTTCATTATAAGAGGAACTCTGGTGCAAATGCCCTGGCCACGTGGAAGGTTGATAGCAGCAAGTGATTCCAGAACGCTGGATTTCCCGGAAGATTGATCAACCAATAACAACAATGGTGGGAAGCTGTATGCCTTCTTCCATGACCGTGAGGAGCCTGAGCTTGTCAACAACATCAAGTACAGATCGAATGTGATCATTACAAGATGATATGATCGGCACAGGGATTCCCATGTTTGCATCTTCTTCTGTATTTCTCAGTGTAAGTGTATTCACGTCAATTTCTAGCTCTTTGCAGTCTGAAGAAGAAGATGGTTTACCTCCACCCATTTTCAAAGAGTGAGAAGGAGAGCTGGAATTACAATGAAACTGAGAGAACTTGCAAGACTAGGAAGTAGACTGCCCTTATAAATAAGATAAAGACCTTGGAAGAGGTGGTTAGTGTTTAAATATTGTCGAGAGGATTCCGTATAACAAGGAAGCTAGGAATAGAGAAAGTGGGACGTGAAATCAACGAATCCTTTTCCTGTAGAAAAAGATACCAGTCTCTTTATGATAGCCCAATGGAGAGAGAGCTGTTTTCTGATCTGAAAACAAGTCTGGCCCTAAAGTTAAAGTGTGTTCAGCTTAATCATAACGGAACCGAAAAAAAAGCAGGATCGACTGGACCAGACAACAAGAATAAATAAAGCTAGCTCCAGGGCATATCATTCCAATTGGATTCAGAGCATATTTTCTCTGTTAATTAAAAAACTTGGAAACCGGAAACTACCGTTAGGGTAGATGCAGGTAAGGACCTGAAATGGAACGAGTAACCCTCGAAGCACTTGCCATCATGCCATCTACCCAAGAAATTCACTCCTGGTCACTTATCGACTGCTTGCCATGGCCATGGGTAACATGACGGATAAAGGTTAAGCAAGTCGTTCGGCTTACTGGTGTTGACAGGCCCGATGAGTGTTCCTTTCTCAGGATAAGAAAAGACTGTTTCCAATCGAACCAATAGAAAAGACATTCTCACAAGCCCCTAATACGAGGTATGAAGGCAAATTATTGAAAGCCCTTTGCTGCAGGAAACATGTACCATGCAACGTTACCATGTTTCAGAAATTTACCAATTATTTAGCTTTACATTATTTATCATAAGATAACGCATTAACAAATAGTTGGTACCAAATCAAACTGACAGGAAAAAAGAACAGAAGAAAGGTTTTATCCATGATACCAGCTACCACTTTCTTGCAAACTTGTACTACCGTGAAGCAGGAAGGAAAGGCAAACTTGTACTACTAAAGGCACCCTAAAAGCCAGGTCGTCCGATTCTGACAGTAAACCCAACTGGGATGCCATCACAAAAATACAATGCGCCTTTTTTATGGTTTTGCACATTTCAGAAAGCCCAGATGCTACAAAGTAGGTAAGTGGTTTTGCATTTCCTGCCGAAAAGCACTTGCAATTACAAATGATCTAACCAGAGAATAAAACTAAATCCATATACTTCTCTCAGTCAATAAGTGCGAGTATTGGCTCCCGACGCAAAATCCAGCAGAGCTTACAAAGCTTGTTGCTCTTCCATTCCCTCTAGGGACTTACAAACCAAGATGCTCCCCCCACCACTCGAACTCGCAACCTAGTACCATCCGTTCCAAGTCCTTACCGCTGAGCTACTCCGTTTCGGGTGATATGCTTCTTCCTTGTTCCTACGTCAGGCGTTTCTTAATACCGGTCTTCATGAATCACCATGTAAGCGCACTAACCCGAAGAGATCATCCGTGATAAGAAGAGTCTGGACGGCCATGCGATCATGGGCACATGACCACGCCGAGCCTGAGCTTGTCAACAGCACCCAGTAGAGGTCGAATGTAATCATTATAAGATGGTATGATTGGTACAGGGATTGCCATTGTCTTCTTCTGTAGTAGTACTCAGTGTAAGTTATTCACGGCAAATTCCAGCTCTTTGCAGTCTGAAGAAGCAGATGGTTTGTCCCCGCCCATTTTCAAAGAGCGAGTAGGAGAGCAGGAACTATAAAGAAACTGTGACAACTTACAAGACTAGGAAGTAGACTGCGGCCCAATGGAGGCAAAGAAGTAAGCCCTCTTTTCTGATCAGGAAAAAAAGTCAGGCCTTTAAAGTGTGTCCAGCTTAATCATGAAGGGAACTGACAAGAAAGCTGGATTGACAGGACAAGGCAATAAAAAAAAGAGAGTTCCACTCCACACATTGGTTGTGTTCTGTCTGATTGCGCAGAACATATTATCTCTGTTCAAATAAAAACCTGAAATGGAACAACCCCTGATAGTGGTCTGGTTACGGAAACTAGATATAAATGAAGCATTTTCCATGCTACACAAACATACCAAAGAAGTTCACTCCGATCGCCCATTTACTGCTTGCCCTGAAGGTATATTAGAAACCCTTTACAGTAGGAAACATGTACCATTTACTGTTACTATCTTTCGGAAAGTTCCCAATTATTTAGCTTTATGCAGAAATTTGAGACATGAAGGCAAGAGACTTCGTCAGGAATATTATTTATCATAAGATAATACCACATTAACATACGCTAGATAACAAGCAGTCCAATATAGTTGATACCAACCACGAGCTGACAGGAAAAGAGAACAAAGGAAAGCTACAGCATTTGATAATAAACTATGCCTAATAAGTAGCAATTTTATCCATGATACTAGCCAGCACTTTCTTGGACTCTCCCAGCAACTTGATGCTCGTCTTCAGCTTCTCGCGCTTGGAAGCCACAGAAGGATTCTCCTCCAGCAATTTTTCAACTGCACCCCCATGGCTACCCATCAACTCACTCACAATCTCCCTCTCCATCTCCTTGTTCACGAGATTTTGAATACTGAATTGCAGATGCAGTGCCATGGAATCCACCAACCTCGTCAATACGATTTTCCAGTATGCTGTCATTCTCATTTTCAGATCAAAAGCTTGTTGCATAACACTCTGATACTCTCTCAGATTTCCAGCTTCTATATCTCCAACGCCTTGCACATTTACCTTAGCATGAAATGACACGATCCTTTCCCTGAATGAATGGTACTGGCTCATGAGCTTGTTCCATTCGCTCATATACTCAGGATTACAGGTGTAGTCTGTCATCTTCTCCATTTGAACGATTTCTTTAACCCAGGTGACTGACTGGTCTTTCACTTTTGATATCAGACTATGGCCAGCTCGTCTAGTTGATATTTGCAGTTGGTAATAGTTCTCAGAGTGATGCATCAAAACCGACAATACCACATGTTCAATGTAATTCCATACTTTTTGAACGAAATCAACAGGCCTGCTTGATATCCCCTCAACTTTTTTCCGCAAAATGGCAAGGAAAGCAATGCGAGGAAGGAAATTTGGCAGTTCAATTCCCTTGCATTCCTCAAGAACACTGATCTCCTCCTTGAGAAAATTTTTTCTAGGATCGCTCTCAGGACAATTCTGAAGCTCATTTGAGTATTGGTTAAGCATTTCAACCAATCTAGCCGTACAATGCATGTGGGGATCATCAAGATACTCGTCAAATTCTCCTCTGAGAAGGATTTTCCTGAGGGACTCTTTGGCTGCTCCAACAATTCCCATGAAAGCAGTCATGGCCTCAGCAGCTGAAGAAAGAGTTTTAGGCAACCTGTTCAGCTCAGAGATACTTGCCTCCAGCTTCTCATCGATCTTTCTAACTATATCCGGCAAACATTTGGCAATTATAGCGGCCTGAATTTGAGACAATTTTTCAGCTAGAACAGGAATGCCCACCATAGATTTATCAATCTTAGCGAGAAATGGATGAGTTGCAAACAGTTGGGCTTCTTCCTCTCGTGCTTCGTCGTGAGATTCATCACCAATACGATTCCTCACGCAAACATAACCCAGGCCTATGTCAACATCATCCGCAGTAACCTTCTCAAGCAGTCCTTCAGGTGCTTTGTCAGACTTTGTGACAACCGCAAGAGTTCTCTCGCCAGTTTTGTCGACTTGCCGGGACATCCTAATGGATTCGCAAGTGGGAAAATCCACAGTGGCTGATAAAACATTAAGAATGATACTCTCTTCAGGCCTTATATACTCCATGATAATATCAGCAATCTGCTCATAAATATCTTGAGGCTGACCATGAACAGGTACTCTGGTGATACCAGGGAGATCAATCATAGTAAGATCAGGAACGCCATTCTTTTTGACCACCAGCGTCAATGGGGTGTTTGATATGCCTTTGCCATCGCCAGCAATCTCATCAGTAGCAAGAATAATGGCGTCAGCAACGTTGGCTTCATCAGTAGGCACGGTTTTGCCATTGAACTCCAAGAAAAGCTCAGGTGTGAAACACTGGTGGTGTTGCAGCCTCATTACAAGGGGTACTCTGGTACAAATACCTTGACCACGGGGAAGGTCGATACCAGCTAAAGATTCAAGAACACTGGATTTGCCGGAAGATTGATCGCCAACAACAACAATAGTGGGAAGCTGAATGCCTTCTTTCATGATCATAAGGTGCCTGAGCTCATCAACAGCATCAAGGAGAGGCCGGATATGATCGTTGTAGGATGAAACGATGGGTACATGGATTTCCAAGTCACCATTTTCTTTGGCGTTAACCAGTGCAAGTGCATCCAGTTTACATTGCAGAACTTGTTCGCTGGTCGAGGAATAAAGTTGATCTCCAGCCATCTTGATGTAGCGAGAAAGAAGCAGGGATGTGGTTTTGGTTAGAAGACTAGAAAGAAAGAACTTGCCAAGTCAATTGGAAATGAGCTCTGTGATATAGTTGAATTTTGGATTACGTACATTTATAAGTGTGTTGGAAAGGTGAATGGTAATGGGAAAGAACACTGATAGAAGATTCCAACTTTTCAGGTCGACATTCAGAAACTTAGTCAAGAAGGGGTTGACGACTTAACCGTGAAGCAGGAAGACCCCTTAAAAGCCAAGTAGTCTGATTCTGATTCTCACAAGCACGATGCCTTCACAAAAATACAATAATTGGCTCTTTTCACTTGCAGCTCAGCTCAAATAGGTGCCCATTGGCCCTTTTTTACTTGTTTCTGGCCTAATTCACAAAGCCCATATACTGATTGGCTTTGCACTTCCAACCGAAACAGTACTTGCCATCACAAATAACTTGACGAAAGAACAAAACTACCACATTCTTTATTGGAAAATATTTCCCAAGTCGCTTCATTACACAGCAATAGCTAAATGTCACATTTCCATTTCACCACTTATCATGGTAAAGACCACCGTACAAGATTAAAAAAAATGTTTATAACTACGATTGAAGAGGAAAGAAAAAAACTAAGAGGCTGACTCGGGTATAATTATGAATAAAATATGATACATTTAACGTTGACAAGTCGGCACTGCCGCCAAGTCTCTCTACTACATCTCGATGTCTTCTAGGTCTGGCAATGGAAATCGAAGGATTGCAGCAACCCCAGTCAACTGCGCCAATTCTGTTTCAAGGGACCAACAAAAAAACAAGTATATGAAAACAATCAGCATTTATGCCAAGATGGGGAAACCGAAAGCCTAAAATGACAGGGTACTCACGCTCTCCTGAGACATGCATGGACGAAAATACATGAGCAGTTCCACCAGAATTCTTCACCGATTCTACTAAATCCACATACTTCTTCCTTGTTTGTACGTCCGCGTTTCTGCATGCCAACAACAAATTCTTAATACCATTCTCTTTAGAGCTGGCCTATGCATGAAATGAATCCTGATTCAAGTATGTTAATGAATATACAATCATAGCAGATAAGTGCAGTTGCAAAGGAATCATAAAAGAAAAAACCCTGCTTTTAAGAAAATTGAATTGAATAAAAATGGCCTGGCTCTAACCCCCTCCCCCAACAAACTACCATTGGGGGAGTGGGAAAATGAGAGATCTTCTATGGGCCTCCATGAAACCACACTAACCTGAAGAGATCATCCGTGATAAGAAGAGTCCGGATGGCCATGCGATCGTGGGCAACCTCTACGTGCTTTGGTCCATAGCATGCTCGATCTGGATCCTATCAGAAGTTAACCATATATAAGCACATCATAAGAATTTCCACGAAATATTTGACTTGAATCTACATTTAATTAAGCAATTTCCTTTATTTATATACACTAAGGTTCATGCTTAATCTAAGAGAGCCCAATATCATACATAAAAACATTTCACGAATATATCTACATGCATAAAGTAGAGCCAACAAAAGAAAGGTATACAGTAATCAGCAGTACTTACATTTGAAAGCATGTTGAAGAACTCATCAAGTGCTCGGACCTACAAAAGAAGAGCAGTTTGTTAATATATATGAACACAAATTTGACACAGTATGCCTCAACATAGCAGTCATTAAGCCAGCCCTAAGTAATAGAATTAATTTGATGTTTTCCACTACCTCTTGTGCAGCTTTGGTGTCTTTAATCATATTCATAATATTTGGAGCATCCAAAACCTCTTTCAAGCTATGCCTGTCAAAAAAATATTAATTTCTAATGGTTAGAATAATCAAGGTGAACCAAGCCTCATGAACTATGACGTCAGCGCAAGCAGCTAGCAAGGTGTGCACCAAGTAGATTCAGGAACAACACAAAGTGTTTTAGTTTTAATAAATATAAGCAAATGTATCAAACACAATTTCATGACCCATATAAACATAAATTCGGGAAATGTCCATCACAACACACTATATCAGCAGCCATTATGCTTAATATCTTGTTCATGACACCAAGTCTGTGTACTTTCTCATCCTAAGATTAAGAATGAAACATTGTGGTTTTAGATGAAAGACGCCAACATGATAACTTGAATGCCACAGATTGCCTTTAAATTAACAAAATCAACAATTTAAAGGTCAAATAGAAACAAGGATATCTAGCAATTAAGAATCAAGATCTTACTTGTATCCTGAGGTTGTATGTACAAGAACAATGCGTGACTTGTTCTCAATAATGGATCTCAGCTGTCTTCTCTCTGCCTCCAACAGCAAGTATTTATGAAACTGATCCTGATGCAGATGATATAAAAACGATTCAAGTTAAATGAAAATTCAGTATAAAAAATCAGTTGACAACAGAATAAGATCATAATTAAGCACATGAGCATCCAATTAAACATGATGACAATAGTTGCAACATAAAAATTATAGAATTGGAAGAAAAGAAAAACAAATCTGTCTCAAACCTTTGTAAAACCAGGGCTTGCAATCACAGCACACCGAACAACATTGAAATCAATATGTTTTAGGAAAGCCTGCAACATATCAAACCATTGATGAGGAAGCACTAAAGGTGCTTAATGTGACTTTGATGCATTCAGTATTTCCAGATGTGTGAGAGAAAGCTAAATACAAGTTAACTGTAATCACCTGTAAGACAAGCTCAAAGAATTTATTCAGTGCCTGCAGGAGGAAGACAGAATGTGTAAGGATCTTGAAATCATGAAACTAACAAACTAATGAGAAATCAAGAAAAAGAAAAGATAATTAACTGCAAATTAGAATCATAAACTCATAACAACTCGAATAATATTCATGCAAGTCAAAAAAGCATACCGATTCATAACCAGCAATAGCAGGTCCATGCTTTCGGGGAATTGAAGTTTCTATCCGTGATCGAGTAGATGTCATACTGTAGTAAAATAGACATAGCAACAGAATAAATCAAAACATCACCAAGCACATCTTCAAGCATTCAACCACATATCCAGAATGAATTCTCACCTTTTACCAACTAGGACAAGGTGTGCTAATCCTTCTTGCATTAGAACCACAGCAAGATCCGCACTAGCAGCCATATCTAGTCAAAAAGACAAGATTTACATACATAACTTGAGCTATGCAGGGCGAAAATGACTAAAGCTAAAAAACACCACTTAAAAACTAATGAAACAGCTTTTCATGCTTATCATGGACAAGGCAATGATAACTTGAGTGATCAACAATACTAAAGCTGTTAAAAAGGACATTTGCAGGACAACGCATTCAGTTGATGATAGATACTTGATAGATACTGTTTACGCCTCAGAAAAGAGCAGTGAAGAAAAGTAAAGAATTCATAGATGAAGACAAACAAACCAGATGCTTGACTGAGCCAGTCCAATGCTAACGAATCCCAATTTTCCTAAAATGTAGAAAATTAAAAATGTCAGTAACACAAGCGGCCATAAAACTAATCCTTTTATGCAAAATTAAATTGCTAAAACTGAAAACAAAAGTACCCATTCAAGATATTAATTATGTGAAAGCACCAAAACAGTTTAAATTCATTTCTTACACCGAAGGGTTAGTGATTTAAAAGAAGAAAATAAGCAGGAGTACACAAACCTTTCTCAAAACAAAAGGACGTTGCAGCTCGAGTTCTAGAGTGTGAAAAGCTCCAATCTGGAAGCACATCATGACGACGAATCACATACAATACAAAAATAACAATATATTTCCTCAAAATCAAAATTGATTTTGATGTTCCGACACTCACCTTCACATGTTCATTCTCTAATGTATTCTTTCCCCGGATTCGCAGGACAGCACCTACTTTATCATAATCTATGGCCTTCAACAACCCCAGCAAAAAAAGAATACATTGCAATGATCATAACGCCCATTGAGGGAAAAAAACTATGCATAATCATATTTTTCAAAAAAATACCTCAACTTTGACTTCCAACTTCACCTTTATCCTTTCAGCATCTCTGGGAACACCAGAAGCACTCTCTCGTTGCACTTTCCTATATTATAACAGCACCAATCAGCAATCAACATCAAGAAACCCATTACAGTGATATCCAACTGAAGAGCACGAATTGCCATGAATTGAAACAAAAATTCCACATTTATTAAAAGTAATTACCTGACAGTAATCGCCATAACCCAGTCTCCAGGGGATATTAAATTATAAGCGAACCAGAGATCATCAGAATCAACCGGTATCATCTAAAATCTCAAAATAAATTAGGTTAACAGAAAGAAGCATAAGGAAAATAAAATTAAATATTATTAATTGAAATAAAGTAAAGGAAACAGGATTGAATATCAAAAGGAGTACCTTAACCCTGCCTGGACCGTCAGGTATGATATCTTTTCTTGTAATCTTCATTCTTTCTGGGCTTCTACAAGTTTTCCGTTACCGACTCACTTGATTGTCCGTCTAGGGTATCCGTTTCCGTCGATTAGTAAACTGAATTTGCTGCCAAACTACGTCTGGTTTGAGTTTCAGTATCTTGTTTGCTTGGGAACTAAGAATGGGCGCCTTGAATTGCATACATATAATCAAGGAAGCTAATCCTAATCCATAAGGGATTAGGATATTCTGTCAGTAGTAATACAGAGATTATACTCCAAATTCATATAGGATTAGGTTATAGAAACACTCCTAATTAGCTTATGATATTCCCTAATCAGGGGGATATTTTATTTAATTTATAAAATTGATAATAAATTAAATATTTTTTATGATAATAAAAATTAAAAAAAAGGCATAAAAAATTAAAAATATATTTTAAATATAATATTAATTTTAGTTATAAAAATAGAAAAATATGGAAATTAAATTAAATATAAATATAATTTATAAAACATTTTTTTAGTTAATAATAATAAAATACATTAATTTGTTTAATATATGAATTGATAAACCCATTTGTTTAATCACCATTATCATATTGCTAATCGGCGCTATTGACGGAGATAACACAGCTCCGCCCTTCGATATACCGTTGGACCAATTCCCTTTCTTTCTCTCTCCTTCCTAATTGGCGAAGACTTGATGATGATGATTTGATGATATGATGCCTATGATGATGATGATGATATAGCTTCACATATTACGTGTGTGTCTATATATATATGTATATGCATATATATGTATTACATACAAAGTATATGAGAAACGCCCCATCTTTGCTCTCCTTAGCATTAGACACTGCTGTTAGTAATCTTTCTCGCTTTTCTGATTTCTCCTCTCTCCCTGATCACATCCTCCTCGATCTCTTCGCGGTACCCTCCTCTCTGTTCATCCCTTTCTACTTCATACAAGATGGGTTTTCCTTGTTTGCTTCCGCATTGTTTTTGTCATTTTTTTTTGGAATTTATGAAGTGGGTTGCTTTCTTTTTTACTTCATTTTGTTTTGTGATCGATGTTTATGCTCTGATTTCGGTATTGTTACATGGGCTACCTTTAGAAATAGTTGATTTGGTTTTAGTTTTTTGTGGTCAAATTCTGATGCTTTTTGTTTTGAAAGGGACAATTGAAGTTAGCAGTTGAAACCTTGCTATTTTCTATAATCTGAGCTATAGATCTAAATCTGATCCTCTCATTAGTAGGGTAAGCTTTTTACTTGTTTATGTTTGTTTGAAAATGTTATCTCTCACGAGCATTTGCGTGGATCTATATTGTTCAACTAGTTACTGATGCCTTGATTGCCTTATGAATCAAACTTGTATTGTGGTGGTAAATACCTAGGTTGAGTTTGGATGCAGTTTTGGTGGATGCGAAATTGTTGAATTGTTGACAAATCCATGAGTTGAGACGATTTGACTTGACGCGAGAGTTTTTCGAGTAAAATATGAAGCAATGATGTTTGTTGCATCAAAAGTGTGTTTGTCAAGAACAATTTTATCTGCGTACTTTCATGCTCGCTTCCGAGCACTATTGACATTTGTCTGCCTGGTCTTCTGATGCTTTGTTGTGATGACGTTGGTCTCAATGTTGAACAGAGAACATTGCAAGCTGGAAAGTTGAATGAGAAAGTTCTAAAGCTCTTCATAGCCACTGGCAAAGAGGAAGTTCTATCGGTTATCCAGGCACTTGATATTCAACTTGTCATCACACCTGTTCTTCCTACCAGTGAGTCATGTTCAAGAGTTTCTTATCTTTTCTTCCTGGAAGTTCTGAGCTGAATTCTAGATTTGTCTATTGACATATTGTCCTTTTATTGGTAGGATGTTCTGAGAAATTTTAAGAAATAATCGTACAAGAACTAAATATTGACCTAAAAGGCAACCAACTATTTGGATCTGATACATTGCTCTTATAACTTGGCAAGATGTCTATAACCGACATCAAGGACAGTGATGTTGATATTGTAATTGGAGCACTCCGCTCAGATCTCACATCATTCTTGAACGCATGGAGACAGATATTTTCTCGATTTCACTTGATAATTGTCAAAGACCCTGATCTCAGTGAGGATCTCAAGATACCAGAAGGATTTAACGTTGATGTCTACACTAAATCTCATATAGAACATGTAGTGGGCTCTACTGGTTCTGCTCTCTTCTCTGGATACTCGTGCAGGTATTTTGGTTTCATTGTATCTCGCAAAAAGTACATTGTCTCGGTTGATGATGACTGTGTCCCAGCCAAGGATGACAAAGGTTTCCTGATAGATTCCGTGTCCCAGCATATCATGAACCTGACTTCTCCTGCCACCCCTTTCTTCTTTAATACACTCTATGATCCTTACCGCGAGGGAGCAGATTTTGTTCGTGGTTACCCATTTAGCCTACGAAATGGGGTCAAGTGTGCTTTGTCATGTGGACTGTGGCTTAATCTGGCAGACTTAGACGCACCTACACAAGCCCTGAAGACAGCACAGAGGAATTCACGATATGTTGATGCTGTAATGACTGTTCCAGCTGGAGCCATGATGCCCATTAGTGGCATCAACATTGCTTTTGATCGTCAGATGGCTGGCCCCTCTTTGTTACCTGCACTGAGGTTAACAGGAGAAGGAAAGTTGAGGTGGGAGACAATGGAAGATATTTGGAGCGGAATGTGCGTTAAGGTTGTATGTGATCACCTTGGGCTTGGAGTGAAGAGTGGATTGCCGTACGTGTGGAGACAAGACAGAGGCAATGCCATAGACAGCTTGAAGAAAGAATGGGAAGGGGTGAAGCTAATGGAAGAAGTCGTCCCTTTCTTTCAGTCTGTGAGGTTGCAACGAACAGCAGCCACAGCTGAAGACTGCATATCAGAGCTTGCAACATTAGTGAAGCAAAAGCTGGGATCAGTAGATCCTGTGTTCAGCCGTGCTGCTGATGCCATGTTGGAGTGGATCAAGCTATGGAAGGCATTTGGATCTGGTCCCTCTCCGCTGTAGGAGTTGGTGTGGTTTTTACCCCTCTTTTTAGTTGTTCCATTTGCTTTTACTTCCATCTTAAAGCTTCCTATTTGAATTGGAAGTTAGATTTTTATATTCAGTAATAAATTACTTTTCATGACTCGGTACCTTTTCATTTAAGAAGAAATCAACTTGGATTCATGTTATTTCTATAAATGATCTGAAAGACATGCGTTTTATAGAGATGTAAGCAAGCCAGGTCTAGGTGATGATTTCCGGGGAGCATCTTCCACCGTTCCAATCCATCCATTACCTAGGAATCATATGTTCTGTTTGAGACTAGAGAAAGAGGACTCCTTGAAGAATGACAAAGAACTCATTCTAGAGTCACTGAAATCCTCACAGCATATTTTGATTAGTTTCAGAGTCTTTTCCCCAAGATCCAACCTTTCCTTCTTGTATTTGAGACAAAGCTGAAGCTTTCTACGAGATGAGGACACTGACGTAAGATTATCTAGTAAAATTGAGGGCCCATTAGCAGGGTGAATCTGGATTGCCAGCAAGTTGCAGATGAAGGAAAGAAAAGTAGCAGAAGAAACCGGATGATGCAAGTTAAAATGGGAATGGAAGTTAATCAAACGCTTCCTGCATGACAGTGATCCCGAAAATCTGGAAGGGAAGTTGCGTATACGTCAAGAACACCATCGGCATCCCAACTGAGCATCAACGTAACATCATCCTCGTCGTCTAATATATCTTCAACTTCTCTTTCAACACTTCCAGTTTTAGAAATATGTCTGACATTGATTTAATATATCAGATTAATGAAGCATATTAACTATATGAATTGATATAGTTACAATAATGACATACACTTGCAATGCATTTGGGATTCAAGATTTGAGTTTTTCTCATCAAGGAACACTTGGAAGTTGATGTTCATCATCAATTTAGGGTCTTGCCTAAAAAATTTTCAAAAATATCAGAAATTCTTTAAAAATTAAAAAATAACATAAAAATAATGCTTTTACAATAACAAAAAAATCATTATTTTAATAAAAAATTGTTACTTTTATACCTCATAAATTATTTAATATTATTATAAGATATAAACTTTTTATTTTTAAGATTCTGTTTGATATTATGATATGAAAAGGTATTTTTGAATTTTATTTATTTATTTATTATTTTTTAACTAAAATTATTATATAGAAAGGAAAAATAGATAATTTGAGATTGTATTTTTTTTATTTTATTAATCAAAATTATTGTTTAAAAATATAATTTAGTAAAAATAGAGAAATATGTATAAAAGTAAAAGTAGATGATAAAATTGATGGATTGACATTAATGAGGGGGTATTTATTGTATTATTTATAAGGCAAGGGTCTAAAATGAAAATATGTAAATATTGTAGCATATTATATATAGTAAAATAGAGTATAATTTCATGGGTATATGACAATAAGCATGTACAAGAAGAACCAAATACATATTTTTATTTTGGGCTAAAACGACGTTGATAGCAAATAAATGATTGTTTATTCAATTAGTGAGAGCTGGATTGTTGGCATTTTAGCATTGGATGGATGGTAGTTATACATCAAAAGCGCAGGAAGAAGATTCCAAGCTCTGGCTTTTAGCGGTTAGTATTTGCTTTTAGACATTACCAACATGGTTGGAGCTTGCATTATCATTAATGTGTAGCCGAAGTAGACACACGATTTCATTCACCCCCATCGTCATCCTCCCTTTTTCTTGTAACTTTAGTTCATCTCTTTATCTCCTCTACCGGAAAGTCTTCTCCTAATGACTGCCAATTTTGGTCTGCTTCAAGTCCCCTCTCATGTCTCTGCCCAGAGCTTCTCTCTGCAAACCAAATTTCAGTTTAAAAGATTTAAACCCGTCAACCCTTCTTCTTTCCCTCATATCCGAAATGGTGAGATGGGTGCTGGGCGTAGTTGCTTTTTGTGGAAAAAAGTTCGTAGCTTTGATCGAAAGATTACTCTTTTTACTGTTTCTCCTGTGCAGGGAGGTCTAAATTTCCTGTTATCACAAGCGCGTCTTCAAATGGAAGAGAGCCAGAACCGATGGACGATGCGGTTAAGAACGTAGAGAGGATTCTTGATGAGAAACGACGTGCTGAATTGTCTGCTAGAATTGCCTCTGAAGAATTTACTGTAAAACGACCTGGGTATGCTGTTCTTTCTGGAGATTGTTGTGCTTTCAGCTAAAGATTTTTGTTATTGATTACTGTGTTTGTCTTGTTATTAGTTTTTCATCTATATTGAGGAATGGATTGTCAAAACTGGGGGTTCCAGATGAAACTCTAGAATTTCTATTCAAATGGTTTAGTGCTAGTGAAGATTATCCTAAGATTCCGGAAGCAAAAGGAGCAATCAATTCCATTAGAAGTGAGGCTTTCTTCATACCACTGTATGATCTTTACCTCACTTATGGTGGAATTTTTAGATTAACTTTTGGACCCAAGGTTTCTTTCTTTCTCTTTGTTTGCCATTCCTCACTTTCTTCCTACCTGAAACTATATTTATTTCTTAGGATGTTTCAGTCAATGGTTTCTAATCGACCATGTTGCTTTTTGTTTGGCATGCAGTCTTTTCTGATTGTTTCTGATCCTTCCATAGCTAAACATATACTGAAGAGCAATTCAAAGGCTTATTCTAAGGTGTCAAAGATGACCTTTTTTATCTTCCGTCTTATTCTGGTCTCCGTTTTCCCTTATTCCCATTTTACTTAATTTGTTGCAGGGCATCTTGGCAGAAATTCTGGAATTTGTCATGGGGAAAGGGCTCATTCCTGCAGATGGAGAAATATGGCGTGTCCGACGTCGTGCCATAGTCCCAGCATTGCATCAGAAGGTAATGTCACTGAATTTTCCTTTTGTTCCTGTTATATGTTTCTTTTTGCTTGGCTTAAACATTGAGATTATCCAGCAGATGCTAATTTCTCTGATCTTTGTTCTATATAGCAGCAGCATAAAGGAAAGCTTACTGGATGCCTAAATATTTGGAAAATCATAGATGTAGATTAGCATGATAAAAGATCCTTTGAACAAAATTTTGATGAGTTCATTCTTTTGCTTCATTTGTAGTATGTTGCGGCCATGATTGGTTTATTTGGACAAGCAACGGATAGGCTTTGCAAGAAGCTCGACGAAGCTGCCTCTGATGGGGAAGATGTGGAGATGGAATCACTTTTCTCCCGTTTAACATTAGATGTCATCGGGAAGGCAGTATTCAATTATGATTTTGATTCACTCTCAAATGATACTGGAATAGTTGAGGTACCTCAGCTTCTATTCACAAGTCTGCAACTATTTCCGGTGGAGTTGTTTTATGTTACTTGGCACTTCTTGTGTCTTTATTTTGGCTGGAGCAGGCTGTTTACACAGTTCTGAGAGAAGCAGAGGATCGAAGTGTTGCACCAATTCCAGTGTGGGAGATTCCGATTTGGAAAGACATCTCACCACGACAAAGGAAAGTCTCGGAAGCTCTCAAATTGATCAATGCTGTCCTTGATGATCTAATTGCAATATGCAAGGTAAAATTTCCTATATGTAGGAAGCAGTGGAGAAACAGCGCAGCAAAGTCAGCAATATCAGTTTCAAAACTTCTTACGGTTATTAATTTGGAAGAACTTATTGTGATGTTGGTTTGCAGAGGATGGTGGATGAAGAAGAGTTGCAGTTTCATGAGGAATATATGAACGAGAAGGATCCTAGTATCCTTCACTTTCTATTGGCATCAGGGGATGATGTATGTATATAGTTGCAAGATGTATGCTTTGTTTTCAAGACAAGGCAGATTAACTCACTAACATTTGCAGGTTTCTAGCAAGCAACTCCGTGATGACTTGATGACAATGCTTATAGCTGGACATGAAACATCGGCTGCAGTTTTAACATGGACATTCTACCTCCTATCCAAGGTAATGCATGGCCCAACTTTACTGATGAAAGGATTATTGAACAGAAATTCTTAGGCCAATAAGCATTTCTTATTTCTTCATGCTTTTTTCTTTCTTTCTGATGGCTTCAGGAGCCAAGTGTCTTGTCCAAGCTCCAAAATGAGGTAATTGAAAGTCCCTGTCCATGCATGCTACTCATTAATGTTGGAATCTGACGATGTTTTAGACTCTGGAACCACCTTATTCTTTTGTAACCATTTCTCCTAGGTTGATACAATTTTAGGAGATCGGTTTCCAACAATAGAAGACATGAAGAAACTCAAGTACACAACTCGAGTAATTAATGAAGTAAGGACCTGATGTTTACTTTTCAGAATTTTTTTCCCTGAAAGAGTTGGTCATGCTAGCAGGTCATTCGTCTCCTTCTTCAGTTACACGAATCGTTTCAGACATGAATATAACAATCTAACATGTTTATTTTCCATCTCTATGGCAGTCTTTGAGGCTTTATCCACAACCACCTGTTTTGATTCGGCGTTCTCTACAGGATGACATGCTTGAAAAATACCCCATTAAAAGGTTATCCTGATAACTCGATATCATCACCGTTTCATATCTATTTAATCTGCATATTTCATCAACCCTTTTGCAATTATAGTGTTGTCGTGCTAGCTTGCCACTCGTGGTTACATGTAGCATGAACAATTTGCATGGTATCATATCATCTATTACCACTGGTTTTCCAGATCTCACCATAAATCAGCATAAAGATTTTAAAGCAAAATTATGCATGTCAGCGTTTCAGCTTCTGTCTTGTAAGTCCTTGTATGTTTATGTTTTGGATAAATGCAAGTAAGTGACCATGTTGCTAATACATTTATGCGTAGGGGTGAGGATATATTTATCTCTGTTTGGAACCTGCATCGCAGTCCACATCTCTGGGATGATGCAGACAAGTTCAACCCTGAAAGATGGCCTTTAGATGGGCCTGATCCGAATGAGACAAACCAAAATTTCTGGTATGTTATCTGGCTTTTAGATACTGTTCCAATGTCGGTTGAGTTAATTTCTCGCTTCTTATCTTCGTCGTCATTATATCCACCTATGCTTGTACCTTCCCAAATTACTGACCGCTTTAGTTCTTGTTTCAGTTACTTGCCCTTTGGTGGAGGACCGCGGAAATGTGTAGGGGACATGTTTGCTTCATTTGAGGTAATTAGTTTCTTGAAAGGAAACCCGGTTTTCAGTTAATAATTGAGCTTTTTCTCATCGTTTGCTAACTTACTGCCATGACTCAGCAAGCATGGATAATTGGTCTTGTGTTATAAATTAACCTTAAATTTATGATATTCAGACCGTTGTGGCAACAGCCATGCTTGTTCAAAGATTCGACTTTCAAGTTGCCCTTGGAGCACCTCCTGTAAGTTCTGTTGCTATTTTATGTGCATCCAACTCAAACACCCGTCAAGCTTTAACATGTTATCTGATCAAGCTAGATACTAGAAGTAAAATTCAACACAGATAACATAAGATGACATGGGCACATGTAAAATGAATGCAGGTCAAGATGACAACGGGAGCAACAATCCACACGACAGAAGGGTTGCGAATGACAGTAACAAGAAGAATGCAACCTCCTATAGTGCCGACTTTGGAAATTCCGGCAGTGAAAGGGGATGTACCTGATAGTGTTTCGAGCGGGGAAACTCAGCTTGGTGAAAAAGGACAAATTTCTCCTGCCCATTCCTGATGGCTAGCTATAAACCTTGTTGTTATCCAGTCATACAAGTGAAAAAAAAAAAAAAAAGAGTATCAGGGAAAGATACAGGCAGGAGCCAATTCCCGACAAATCTTCTTGGGGAGTTGCTGAAGGAGTCCCCTCTCCCGTTAAGCCCTTGATACTTTTAATATAGGCAATTTCGTCTTCAACCTTGGCCATATCCACCATGAAGATAAGCAATGTGAATATGTTGAAATCTTGAAATTGGTCATTAGTTGGCAGAAAGTTTTTACCTTTTTTCTGATGTTATCAGTCGGAAGCTCGTTCAGGCATGAATTTACTCAAGTTTTATTTGTTTCTTTCTTTTCAAAAAAGCAAACCTTTATTAATATTAATATCATTATACCAACTGGTCAACTCACAGAACTTAAGAATGGCTTCATTGTATATAATACCATGAAGAAGAGGAAGAAGAATGCCTTTCCAATCTGAAATAAAGAACAGATGTTCATGTTCAAACCATCGTAGAATGTTTGTATTAATTCCAATACTGAAATAAAGAACCTTTCTACTTTAACGCACATGAGAAGAAAAGAGTAGGCCCAGAATCTAAAGCGGTGTTGTCTTGCCATGGATGATGACGGAAGAAGAAACCATGAAGAGTAAGGAAAGAAACAACCCGACTCAGACTCGGTCGGTGACAAATGCAATTAATTCAAAAGTATCTTTCTCTTTCTTTCTTCATTAGTAATACAATAACAGAAACTGGCAAACGGGTTCTTTCCTGCACCTCACCGGAGTTTTCAGGTTCGATTTAGAAGTCATTTATATCAGACATGTCAAAAGGAGTAAAGAGGAGGTCTTTGTTAATTAAAAGCAGCTGAATATGAACACTGTAATCTTAAAAATGTTGGGTGTATGATTTAAGAAAATTTAGTATACAGTAAGATTTGGAAGTTAGGCACTCACAAAAACTAAGGTTAATGTACCACCATGGAAATCCCTCTTCTGCCAGTTGTCTTTCTCACAAAACCAAAAGAGGATAAAAAGAAAAAAGGGAGTTTCTTTCAACCTAAGAACATATGCTTTGGAAGATAGTTCATGAAGTCGTCCGATGAGGGCCCAGTTGAATTGTATGTTAATCTGATATCGAGATAATCTTGATCAATGAAAGCTGTTCGGAACTCGTCTCTTGGTTTGGGATGTTGTCAGATTCAACATTTGTATTAATTTGGTAATTTCCTGCTTCTGATTTCATTGAAAGATGAAATGCTAACAATTGTCTTCATCTTCATCTTCATCTTCCTCATCATCGCTGCTATGGTCGTCATCTGATTCATCTGATTCAGTCATGTCATTTAAATGGATGCGGCGGCTGCTGCCGCCTTTGTCGCTGTCAGAATCACTGTCATACTTGGATCCCATGCTACTCTTGTGGCTTAAACTGCGATTACGCATCTGTGATTCCCTGCTGCTGTAATTGCTTGAACGGACACTTTCATACTGCGTCTCACTACTGTTCTTTACACCATCTCTGCTTCGTCTGCTCTTACTGCCTTTACGGCTAGTACTTGCATCCATCGATTTCTTCCCTGCTCCGCTTTCCTTGTTATCTTCATCTTCAAGTTTCTGATTAGGTGGAGGAGAGAGGAAACATTCATCAGTGGACATGGAAAGGAAACTTAAAGCTGTTACAACATCGCTCATCAAAGGTCGAGCTGCTGGTTCCTCTTGCAGACACATTGCTGCTATGGCAACTGCTTGATTCAAATCCTTCTCCGGGAATCTCCTATTAAGAGTTGGGTCTGCCATATCAGGGAACCTTTTCGGGTCCCGAAATATGGGTTGTGCCTGTTTGATAATTAGCAGCAAACACAGAAAAGATGAGAAGAAACCCTTATCAAAGAGGATGCAGGTATATTTCTAACATTTTGTTGCTTACCCAAGCAACTAGATTTTGCTCGTTGATCGGTTTTGTTGTATCAATGGCTTTTCTTCCAGAGATGAGCTCTAGTAAAATTACTCCAAAACTGTATACATCAGATTTCACAGAGAGTTCACTGCCTCTCGAGTATTCTGGAGCACTGTAACCGTAAGTACCCATCAATCTGGAGTTCATTTGCATCTTGTCGCCTGCAGTACCAAGCTTAACTAATCCGAAATCCGATAACAACGGATTGGAGTCTTCATCCAATAATATATTCGATGGTTTGATATTGCCATCTATAACTGGAGGATTCGCCTCATCATGCAAGTACTCGAGTCCTTTAGCAGCACCAAATCCTATTCTCATCCTTGTAAACCAATCTAATGGCTTCATTTCTGGTGTTAAATCTGCAATTTAGACTGAATGGAATCATACCATGTAATCTTCAGATGTTCTATGCATGAACTACTGTACATTTCAAATTGGAAAACTTATCAGACAAGAAAATCGATAATCTGTCTAATTTCTTAACAAAAAGAAAGTAATTACCAAGAAGATGATCGTGTAAAGAACCTCCTTTGACAAAGTCATACACCAGAAGCCTCTGATCGCCATCCCCGCAGTATCCCACAAGACCGACGAGGTTTGGATGGTGTAGAACACTTAGCCTCGTAACCTCGACAACGAAATCCTTGTTCTCTTGTAATCCACTTCTGTCAAGTTGTTTTACAGCTACTACCTAAGCAAATTATGTTGGAATCAGGTGCAATGTACGTTTCTAACAATCGTTTTCCATGAAGAAAGAAACATAGAGAAACGCAAAGACACGAAAGCTTTTTTATAACCTGGCCGGTGGCAGCTAGTGTCCCTTTGAAAACTCTTCCGAATCCACCTTCACCTAACAGACATTCCTGGCGGAAGTTCCTCGTTGCTGTAGCCATCTCACGGAAGGTGAATGTCTGTGCTGCAACCTCAGTTTTATTTTCATTGTCTTCATCACGCTTCTTATCATCTGGACAAAAAAACCCACAAAATGAAACTCAACAAAAACCTCGAAAATGGTACCACCCAAATGCATCAAAACTTGCAAAGCATCATGATTGAATTGTTCATTGTTCTTCAAGTAATTCTCAAAATTCCAGTTTAAATTAGAAAACAATGAATCATGTACACATATGTATTATTATATTCTTAGCCCTTGAAATTCTTGGTTCTAAAAAGCATTGATTTCCGTCCAGCCTGTATCTCAAATTCCAGTCCTGGTAAGAAAAACCTTGCTTGTCATCAAATTTGGCATGGGAAGAGCAAGCATGCAATGAACATACCACGGTTCTTAGAGTCAGTACTTCCCTTAGGACTCATAGGGGTAGCATTTTCTCTGTTGGAAAAAGATTTCTGGCTTTTCTGTGATTGAAAACAAGAAAAGCAATTCATATTCTTTACAAATTAGTCAAAAGGAAAGAAAAAAGAAAAACAAACGATGATACGCATAAGCAACAACTAGGCCTCGTCAATGGGTTTCTTTAGGAGAAAGAAAAATGGTTAAGATAAAAGGGTCCTTCTCCAAACGAAGGACCCTAAGAAAGAAAGATTACAGGCAAAAAAGAAGAGAAAAGAATTGCTGAATAAAGTCATTATTTCCCTTTTCTTTTCTTCTTCTTTTTGAGGGATGAGCAAAAAAAAAAAACCAGAAACAAGGTCGGAGAAAAACCAGGACAATTCGTTGTTAATTTCACCAAAAATAAACCATTGCCATTATCCCTTTCCTTAATTTGCAGCCGCTAAACTTGATCGTAGAATTTGTGGAATGCTGATGGTAAATAAGTTGGCAAACACGTCTGCATGCATGCAAGCACCCACCCACCCACGCATTCATTCAAATATTTAGTGTCTAATTTTGTAATATTTATTTTACCTACTTTAATTTTGGAATATCAAAAATACATTAAATTTACTTTGGAATTAAGTTTTTTCCATGCAGCTATTATTTTTTTATATAAATTTCTGTATGAATCTAGGATTATAAATTTATTAATAATATAATTATCTATTATCTACAATAAAATTAATATAATTTTTATATTTAATAAAAATTAATATATATATCAACCTCGACTCCACTGATAATTTAAAGAAAATCTATATAATTTATTTTACTAGTATATTAAGATTAAATTATAATTATGTATAATTTATTAAAAAATTAATATATAATTTTAAATTAACTAAATTATAGATGTAAATATTTTTTACATAAATTTTGATAAATTTATAATTTAATTGTACATGTAAATATTTAAAAGAGATATTACTAGCATGGGCAGATAAATTTTAAAAATATAAATGTAATTCATAGAAAAAAATAAACAACTCCTTCTTATTTTCATTAATTTTAATTCCTGGATGATTTTATTATCAATATAAAATTGTATATTATGATTAATAAATATAATATATATTTTATAATTAACAAAAAGCTAATTTTAATTAATTGTTTTGAACTTGGATTAATACCACCCTAGATTACCATTAAGAAAAAGAAGAGGCAATATTGTATTAAAGAAATGAATAATTCTGCCAAATGGCCCCCTCACATGCAAACCAACTTCAATCCACATCAGAAAGTTAGACATCTTCTAACAGCAGCAACTCACCCACCAACGCCATTCTCATCCTTCTTATTGCAACCAAACATAATTATCTATTTTAAATTAAAGGAGCCTATAATCTTTTATATTAAAATGCAATGCAGTCTCTGATAAATGAAGAGGTGGTGGGTCGGGGGATGTAATTGCGAAGAAAAGTAGGATTTGTTCATGACTTTCCAACGTGTTCCTCAGCTTTTAGTTTCTTTCTTTCTTTTCCTCCTTATTCAACCTATCTTCCCTTCCTTAACAACTCCAGTCTTTTTTTTTTTGGCATGGGTAGTGAATCTTATATTATTTTATTTCGTACATCGATCGAACAACATTTATAATAGAATATTCGAAAGTTGGATAATAGTGTTTAAAACAACTTCGATATTTAAATTAATGACGAATAAAAGAATAATAAATTGAATATGTATGATCTGACTTGATAAATTCATGTATCGTAACAACTACATTTAATTTTAAAATTTATATTAAACTACCATTCAAGTAAATTATTCTGTTTCTTAATACAATTCAATTAAATAATAATATTACATTGTTATGAAAAAAAATATATATTTGATTTACATTAAAAATAAAGAAAATATTTTGAGTAAAATAATTAATTTTTATAAAATTAAAAATATATCCAATATATTTAATTTAAATTTTGTAGCTAAAATAATTATGAAAAGCAGTACTTTTATGATTTTGGCACACACACACACATATCTGTATATATATTATTTTTAAAGGGGAAAAAACCTTAACCGCTAAGCTTCCCATGGTATATCCATGCCTCGGATTGCGTCGCTATAAATGGCGGAGCCAGTGACGGAGAGATAATTGCCAATGTTGAGGAATTTTCAGAGATGGAAGCCAGGATGTACCATTTACCAGAAGGATGTGTCGCGAGCGTGCTGTCGTTTACCGGACCTAAGGATGCCGGCAGATTCTCTACGGTGTCTTCTACATTTAAGTCCGCTTCTGAATCCGACGTCGTTTGGGAAAATTATCTTCCTGATGATTACCGTTCTATTCTCTCTGCTTCGTCTGACTCTTGTTTGTTAAATTCTTCTTCTTGTTCGAAGAAACAGCTTTATCTCCATCTCTGTGATAATCCTGTTCTTATTGACAATGGCAAGAAGGTCATTTCTCTCTTTTACTCTTCTAGAAACTGTCTCTCCTTTTTCTTTTTTTTAATTATGTATCATCATATATTGTAATTAGTTTATTAGGTTAATCTGGAATGTCAATGTCGGCGGCTGGATCATGTTATTCATTTAATTTATGGATATTTTGATCATTACGAGAATTTCTTGGGCCAATGGCGAGAGATTTTGTTGATTCACAAGGAGACATTGTTTTCTTATACTATTAATTCTTTTTTTGGTAGCCTGTGTAGTATGTTATGCCATGACAATTATGAAATCTTCCTTTTCTGATAGGCTGCATTATTAGGCCATTCTTTAATCGCAGAACTGCAGAATAGTTCTTTTATATGAGTGATAATTGATCTATAGAATTGTATATTTTGAATGTTGAACAGAGCTTTCAACTGGAAAAATGGAGCGGAAAAAAATGTTACATGCTTTCTGCGAGAGACCTAATGATTGTCTGGGGTGATACTCCTAGGCATTGGCAATGGACTTCTGAACTAAAATCAAGGTTTGTCTGTCAGTTTCCTCTCTTTTTGTACGGTCATCGATACATGTTTCTTCCTTTGATTCGATTCAATTTCAATGACTTGATGTGATAACAGATTCGCAGAAGTGGCTGAGCTAGTTGGTGTTTGCTGGCTTGAGATCTGCGGAAAAATTAATGCTCGTATGCTATCCCCACAAACACTCTACGCGGCTTACTTTGTGTATCAGACAACAGCAGGGGTCTATGGATTTAGTCACCAGCCTGTAGAGGTCACTGTGGGACTTGCTGAAACCGAAGGCTGTAAGCGAAGTGTTTATTTGGATGCAGAAGAAGAGAGGCACCGGAGTCCACGAATTATCATAAGACGGGTCGGATTGTTCAGCCGTAGCCGTGCATTGGAGCGGCAGCTACCTTTGCCTACTAGCGGCAACAATGATGACATGCACCCACCAGAAGAAGAAGAAGACTGGTCAGAGGACGACGATGATATTCATCCGCGGGAAACAGAAGATGGGCCTCGGTTTGACGAATATCTTGGCACGCGTCCACGGGAAAGAGAAGATGGGTGGTTGGAGATCGAGTTGGGTGAGTTCTTTAACAAGGAAGGTGATGATGGGGAACTGGAAATGAAAGTTCTGGAGGTTAATGGAGGTGACTGGAAAGGTGGGCTTATTGTTCAGGGCATCGAAATTAGGCCGAAAGAGGGTAAATATCAAAACAAATGACCAAGAAAGGAAAGATTGAATGTATTTTTTTATGATGATATACTAGAAGTAATTACAGCAGGTATAACATCAGGGAAGATTCACCATCGTTGCAAAATGCTGTTCGATGGTGCGAGTTGCGACTCGTCGTAGCTTTGTCCGACTTAAAGATGTTGTATTAATATTTGTACGTCATTCCTCTTGAATGATAATAATTATATCCTACTGGGATGCCAAAGTTTGGCGTAGTATAAAGTTTGGTTCAGCAAAGCTGCTTTGACATTCTAACGTTCGATTTGTCAATATCTGCGGCATGTGCTTCATAAAGGCAAAACTGCTTTTAGCCGTCCCGGTCAACCTGCTAGACAAACTTCGTAAGAGTGGAATGTCAAAGGAAGAAATGTTTGTAGTCAGTCTCTCTGGGTTACCCAAATATCAGCCCAGCACTATGATTGTACCTATAATCCAGCAAATGGACTTAACAATCCATGGTACGGTATCTTATTTTCTTCACATGTTTTCTCATGCTCTTATCTACAAGCTTTAAGCTTCAAGTTTTCGGGTACTTATTCCAAAAGCGTAACGCGAAATATTTTTTTTAAATTGAAATGAAAATGTGATGATGGATTAGCCTTTTGCAGCAAATTATTTCTCTGAGAGTCCCTGGTAAGACTGAAAAAACCCCACCAACCATCTCTTTTCCAGGGAAAATTATTGCTGACAAATCGAATCTTATGCCTCGATAGCGACCTCTGACTTGTGAAGTGTCCTGAAAACACTGGTTTACGTGGTGATGTGACTACTATCAAACTTGTCCAGACCACCCTCTGCATCATGATTGAGATATCAATCAACTTCACACAATTACTTGGCCATTTTACATGATAACCAATAAAGTCCTAACTCGTTCTTCAAGCTGGGCCCTGTTTCACAGGGAAAAAATATTACAGGAAGGCTCTGGCTGGCTTGGAAACATAACATATACTAATCTGAGTTCCTGAAACTATTTATATTGTTACCAAATACAATATCATCTTGGAAAAGGCCATTGGTTCGCTTTTACTTACCCCTTTATAACTATAAGCACATTATGCTAATTCCCATTTGTCCTACTGTGTCAAATTGCTGATGAAGAATAAATCAGACCCGATCATCACTACTACCCCCCTAATCCTGGGATGATCAAGAACCTCTGTGGCCCTTACTACCTTCGAAAGCGAAAAGCATCTGAACAAGGTTTAGTTTTTTGTGCTGTCAATATTCTGGAGATCTGATATATCCTCTCTGATTATTGTTAGTGACCTGATTATCCCATTTCCATATCCAACTGCTGTCTTTTATTTCGCATGAACAGATATCTCTGTTTTCACCAACTCTGCCTCGGAAGCTGTTAGAATTTACGGAGACGATGGCGTAGTTTATGATTCGTAGCAGTTGGCACCCACCATTGAAACTCGTCATTTCAACTGCCTTTAAGCAAGGGTCTGAACAATTCAAACAAAACAAAAACGAAAAGCACCAGGTCATTTGATTCTTGTTTCTAAAGCAGTATTTCTGGTAGCTGGAATGACAAAGCTGCGGCCGCCATCGCCATAGTTTTTCCTTCACAAGTTTTCTCCAATTACCATCATTTTTCAGGATCTAGATGTCGAGCTGGATTTGAAATTTCTTATGCGTTGGCATTTCGTGTAAACTTCACTTCACACCATGCAGATAACAGGAACAGGAGTATACGTCTTTCCTCAACTTTTTGTTGTTTTCTTTCCTTCCATTACAGTACAAGCAATCCTCCTTTTCGTTTTAACAGATCCAAGAATCTGACAAGCGCTGTCTTTTTAATTTATAATTTTGTTGCCAATACCATTGGGGGTACCATGCATGCATCCGCTATATCCATCTCTCATTCACACCAATAACAAATAGTGGATAGATGAGTAGAATGTAATCAAGTTCTCATGATGAGTTCATTCCAAGAAACACCACCCCGCCCATTCTTGAAGAAGCATATCCATATTCCAATAAGGATTAATTACATTTACAGTGCTTCTTGAACCAATACAAACAACATTTAGGTAAATCCAGATCAAACCCATATCTGCTTTCCCATTTTTCCTACATCCCAATTGTGAATGGATTAATTTATTCATTTATTTGAACAACATAGATGTCAAAATAAGAACACGTAAATCACGTGACCAACCATCTCATCTAGTCCCATCCATTAGGAGAAAAGTACCCACGTGTTTAAAGTATGCAAGAAGGGAAAAAAGTATGCATCTTTTCAGTGCTTCCTTCCTTCCCTTTGTTTTTTTTTTTTTTGTTACCAAAAAAAAATTCATCCTTCCTTCCCTTTTTCGCCTGTCTTTTGCGCCGGCGCTTTATTTGCTCGCTATTTATAAACTAAGCAAGACAAAAACTAAGCCTTTTCACTTCTAACCCAAGCCAAACCCAATCCTCTCCCCCTTCAAGTACTACCCTTTCTGTTCTTTTCCTTTATAAGCTTAAGCACGTAAAGATTTCATCTTCATTCTTCAACTAGTTTTCCTCTTCTTGTTGACAGGGCAGGTCTACCATGGCCTTGGTGAATCGAAACAATATTGCTCATATGGGTCCGCCTTTCATATCTAGGAGTGATTCTTTACTTGGGTACACAGAACATAGCTCTTTGATGATGGAGAAGAGGCAGTTGTTCTTGAGAAGCTATCAGTTCTGTAGAAAACAGAGCTTAACAGAAAGAATGAAGCGATCTTTGATTAGAGTCAAGAAAGTTGTATGGTTAAGACTAGGATCTGCTCGTAGAATTAGAAGGTTGGTCTGGTCTAGACTCCGTTTCGCTTTCAATTGCCGCCGTAGAAGAAGGTTTCTCCGTCTACGTAGCCCTAACCATCATAACTATGGCTCTTCCTCTGCTTCTTCTTGTTTCTGGTAGGAGAATTCAAGTTCCTTTTATTTGTTCTTTACTTCTCTTCGTTTTCTTAAGTGCCCTTTTTAATTATGATCTTGAATACGTGTAAACCTTGAAAGTTCAAAGCTTTGTTAGATTGATTACAGTATTATATAGACAAACACGCACCTATATATATGTGTGTGTGTTAAACTTGATTGCCCATATGTGAATGTAATACGTGAGAAGATCAAAACAGCTAGCAGGATTCTTCAGCTTTGCCTTCTAACTCCCTTTTCTTTGCTCAGAAACTAGAAATTCACCATCAGAGTCCGTTCATTTGATGTAATTTTAAGTTCTTCAATGAAGTCTGTTACATATGAATTTGGTGATGGTAGATGAAGGTACCCAGAAGATGTTGGAAACATGATTTTCTTGTTTTAATCTGTACATGTCATTAACAATGAAATTAGAATCCCAAGCTAAAAGAAATGAATTCAACAATGGAGGATCTGTTAATGGGTATGGAAGGACGCAGTTTGCACAAATTGCCGAGCTTTTTCACCTTTTCTTTATTCAACTGAAAGAAAAGAAAAGTAAAAGCAGCCTTGGGCAAACAGCGAGGGAGGTGGGGATTGAATTCCCTGGAATCGAAGTTTGAATTATCTACGGAAGGTAAAGCTAGAACCTTGCTGCCATAGAAACAGAAAAGTCAAAGAATTTCCAACTTTATCATTAATAATAAAGCGGAAACTCACTGGGGAAACGTGACTTTACTTTACATTTACACATGCAATTGCTGTTGAATAAGCAACCAAGGCCAATAACCTTTCTGGGTCTTGCCATTTCTGCTGCAACTTTTCTCCACCATGGCTGATTTCCGCAGCCACAATTCCCTGTCCTGGCACCATGCTAGACAGTGTCTTTGCACGTAAGTTATCATTCACAGGAACTAATAATCTGTCGAAGATTACACGAAAAATGCTGCTGGCATCATTGACTTAATTGAGCAGACTTGTTGGTTGGATCCTAGTCTTCGGTTGCTTCTCATTCAGGGCCTGAAATTATTGAAAAACCTAACGTCATTTGGAGTTAGGTTAATTAGTTTATGGATTCTTTAATTACAAATAAGCGTCATTTTGAATGTAAAACATCAACCGAAAGAGCAATCTTCCAAGATAAGATACTGACAGATCCTGAATTAAAATAATCACCAATATGAATTCTTTGAGCAGACGAAATACGAATTATGAAGCAGCTGGTTGACCTTCAATTTAATGGGGAACACCATTTCCGAGTGCAGATGCGTCTGGCATCGTCTTTGTTCTGGGTTGCTGTCAGGTAGCGTGGGAGGTAAATTTTCAACCTTGATGTATGACTTCAGCAGATAAGAAATAAATAGGTTGTTTTACAGTAAAATTCAGGCGTGGAAAATGAAGTTTGTCATTATAGAAAACTCGTACGAATGGGAGCTCTGGTTATGTACAAGTATGAACATATACAAACTTATATATACCTTATATTGAATTTCAATGGAGATTTTGGGTTGGTAAGATGTTTGACAAAGGTAGAGTCATTTTTGTAGTTATAATAATCAGTGTCAACCATTGAAGATTCTTTTCAGATTTGGCATTCCATGCCTGATTTCAAACTACCGACTGATCTTTTTCAGTATCTTATTATACTTTCATGGCTTAAATTAACAAAAGAAGGCCTATAAGGCTCATCTCTTACAATGAAGCAGGCCCAACAACCTTTGGATCATCGCATACAGTTCCCGAGCATTTTATAACTACCGCGTGGATAATCGCAAACAGTTACGAATCCACGTGATGCCTTTGGACGGGGACACGTGCTCGCTTCTTACGTGCTCTGCAATGCCAGACACCTGCTTGCTACACTACCATGAATATCTGCCAAATCACACCCTATTTTAATTTTAATTTAAAGCTAATTATCAGTTTATTAGATTAGATTTAAAGAACTAAATTAATAATTTGTAACCTAAGAATCTTGAAATAATATTTAAGAAAATGATTTTCGTTTACCGACAAAAGTGGAGAGCAAATCGATATATGCCCCCACCTCCACCACCCACCACCCACCACCTCTTTCGTATTTCATAATCATCCACAGTAGAAAGTTTCCGTCTTTGTTCAAATTCTCTACTGGGTTTCATTCTGTTTTTGTGATTCCTATGTTCTTGTTTTGATTGCAGAATCTCGTTACTTGTATATATTAGTTTGCCAGCAATTTCTTTGTTGGCAGTCTGATAAAATCCGCGGAAAGAGCAATTCTTGGTTGTTATTTGTATGTGCCTTTGGTGCTTGGATGTCTGAGTCTGAGCCTGATGATAAAGATATATCATCATCTAAACTTGGTGGCAGAATCAGTGATGGTGGTGGTGGTGGACTCGAGAAGAACAAGATCAAGAATGAAAAGAGCAGAGCATATAGATGTGGTGGGGAGTTTGGCAAGGCAAAGGTGGTGGTTTTGCTCCCATTTAGAAAGGCCAAGAAACTGCTCATTAACCGCAAGAAAAAGCCTTCTTCTTCTTCTTCTTCTTCTTCTTCTTCTTCTTCTTTATCATCATCATCGTTATCTTCTGCCACTGCTGCAGGTAATTGTTGCTTCTGTTTAACGCAATCTTTTAAATTGGGATCTCCTGTTGATTCTTATACAAGCGATCCTAATGATCCTAATTTTAGTTTTGAGATGTTGAAGTCTTTGATTCAGAAGAATGATTTTTACTCCAAAGAATGCAATATCCATTTAGATGCCACTTCGTCTTCTGGTGATAACCATGGCTGACACTCAACCCCCCTTGGCGTCTTCGGGGCAGATTACTGTAATTATTTTCATCTTGATCAATTGGGTCATTGGGATTTGCGGAATTAGGAAGTTTACTTGTATGTCTCTTCTCAGTCATTGATTAAGTTTCTGTTTGGGAGTACACAGCATGATTTTGGATGCGTCTACTGGTTTCTTGAGTTTTCGTTGAAGAATCAATTCTTGAACATATTGTGAAGATGCTAATCCTTGTGTGATCATCTGTTGCTTACTTTGGCTGGAGGAATCGAATTAACATCTCAGCCCATTTACTTAAAAATGCTATCATATCATTCAGAAAGTTTAGCATCGGTCCCATGAAGGATCGGATCCGGCTTCTATTAGACCTGCAAATGCAAACGTTATCATGAATGAGTATTCGTGTTCCAAGCATTCTACAACTAGGAAGACTTGTGAGCATAGATGTTTAGAGAAAAAATATTTTAGCACCATGTTCGATTGGACATATCCCTGGAATTCTTTCGATTGTATAAGATTCTGTTGCATTCAATAAATTCATCAATTTACAGAATCTGCTATTCATCTCTTTCCACTTTGATTGTTGGCTTTAGCAGGTTACGTGCTTTTTCTTCTTCATGTCCTGTCAATTAATTCTCTGCGAGAATATGAGTAGATAATCATGGTTGGCTTTTAGGCTGAACTAGTTTTGATTAGCTTAATTAGATTTCTTGAGCAAAGCTTTAACACTATTCTGTCAAGGATGTCAGTGCACTACATAATCAATAAGCTTGGTGTGCTTGGCATGAGCAACTGTGATCATCTGGAATATCAGTCAAGTTGAATGTGGTTCACAGGGTGCCTTCTGAAGCTTTCCGATAACACCATCCAGAGTTACTAATGCCAAGGATATTCAAGAGATGCCATTCAATCTCGTCAGTTGATGATTCTCGACTGAAAATGTTAGTTCTTTGCCAATCCTTCGACATTCACCCACTCACATTCTTGGAATTTAATGTGCAAAATGGTACCGATCCTGCACCTATCAAGCTGTGTTTTATATCTGGTTTCCTTTTTCCCAATTTGATAGCCTGGTTTATGTCTATACTTGACTGTCGTTATTGTAATTCCGTCGTTATTGTAATTCCATAATCAGTTTGTGCTCGCAAGAGTGGTGGTTTCCATGGCATTGCCATTGGTCTAGAAAGGAATTTGGATGATGCCAGATATGATCATATTTCATGAAGATCAACCCGTTTCATTCATGCAAGTATATGACATTTACTGGCTTCATGGATGTGGCTTTTGTTTTGAAAGGCAGTGGCACATATCATGATTAAAGCTCCCTGGTGCCACTGCAAGCTTTAGCTTGATAGTGGGGTATTAACATAATCACTGTGTTTCTCAGATCATAATTCTCCATCCGAAGTAAAAGCATTTCCGAAGCTGGAAAGAGTGCAACTGAAATCAGACTGGCAAATGCCCGTATGCGGCCATCTGCTCTGGAAGAGAGCCTGTTGAGATATCGGTTTGCATATTACGCTTTAAGCAGCAATCTGTATAGGGTGAACAAGCTTCAAACAACCCCCTTTTGCCCTGAAAACCAAAAAAAAAGAAAAAAAAAAAAAAAGCTGATTCAGCATGTTCAGGTGGAGCTTTCATGATAACACTGACACAAGCAAGGAGGGAACCTTAAAAGTCTCACGTTAAGAAAACTGCGGGCAAGGAAAATTGGCTACGAAACTCCAACTGATATGAGGATAATCATGGAACCCGGAATAAATATGAAGTAACAAGATGCGTGCAGCCGTCTTCCACTTGCCTTGAAAGGTTTATGAAGGGGCTTGGGTCCTTGGAAAGGGGAAGATGACCTTGTCAAATCTGGTGAACATCCCAAGACTGAACGGCTTGGACTTGAGACATCAACCCACATGCTTTGAGCAGATATTCTGAAAGAAATACATATTTTAAAATTGAATTCTTCTCTGTTTCAATTTATATTATTCAGCAAACTCTTATCCTTGATCATATTCTATCCAACATGACGTAAAAGGCAAGGAAAAAGAAACGAAAATGGATGGATAAATGAAAATGAAATCGACCCATCTACCCAGCAAGGATAAAGCAAAAGAAGAAATTGACCTACTTCTGATTACGTTTTAATTCCTTTGCTTATGCTTTCCATCATAGTTTGCCGACAGTTAATAACTAGGACAGGACAGAAGAGAACAAAGCCATTCATCTTATGAAAGTATGGGCTGAGGGCTCATCTGAAGAATCCAGTGGGTACAGTTTTTGCACGTGATTACCATTTCTCGTTGTTTGTATGGGAGTTAGCTGGGGTATGGGGTCTTTTGGGTCGATGATGGTTGATCAATATGGGCACTTTTCACTTCTTTTTGCTGGTTCCTCTCGGAGTCCCATGACCCACAAAGCACATAACCCATTAATCATTCTAAGATCAAAAGATGATGGGTTTTTCTTCATGTGTTATACGAAAAGGTTGCCAACCCTTTTCCTTTCTTCAAATCTCGAAAGACTTGAATAATGAAAGAGTATCGATTTTTGCCTCCAATCTGTAAAGAAATAGTTGATGTACAGATATCCACACCCACCACCCAAACCTTGGTTCTTTCTTATCCTTTATATTTGTTTATTGTTTCTTATTGGGTCCGTGAAGGATAAAGATCCCACTTGCATAGCATTGTTGGACTTCATTATCTTCTTTTCATATATTTATAATTCTTATGTCTACGTACAGAAAGTTAACCAATTATCATACCGTTACCTGCTATTTATGGGAAGGATCAACTGCCACTTACTCCTAAAACTACTAGCATTTAACTTCACGTTAGAATGCCGATCACCCTTGGGGCTTGGCAAGATTTCACAACTTCCAGAAAATCCTATCGAGATTGAAAGAAACTAACCTCCGAATTTGTCAAATGTAATACCCAATTGGGCTAAGCTCTGGGCCACCTCGGTTCTTAGAAAATAAAAGTAAACATCAAACCATTAATTTAAAATAATCCAAAACATTACTTTTCTACCCAAAACTCTCATTCATACAGTAAAGGTTTACTCTTTCTTCTCCTTCTTTCGTTCCTTTTGTCAGGAATTTGTGTTTTGATTCAACAAGCAAAGCAATTTTAACTTGAGCTTATTCTGGTGGGAGAAAACCGTCAAGTGTTAAACGAGAAAGGGAACATGACATATGGAGTGAGCAACTCTTCTTGCTCGTAGGTCTCCTGCGAGTTGTTATCTGAGATGGGTTTTGTCATATATTGAACCAGATACTACAAAGTTAGGATCTTTTGCTAGTTGGGTTGAAGAAAATCAGTGACAGTGCGGACACCAAAATCTTTTCTTGAAGGAAGATGATTCTGTTCCAGAAGTGAGGATTGAAAGCAGCAAATTTCCTTTTTTCTTCCTTAATATTATAATATTATGATTAGTTTATATTATCATGGTGGTCCCTACTCTATGTTAGCATTGGCCGATGTTGGAGGGGTCACAGACACAAGAGGCGGTGACCGATATTTTGCACTCTATAAAGTCTTTATATATTCGGAAATTTTTTAGTTGTTTGATAACAGATTGGGATTTGCTTTGGATTCCCATTCCAAAGTTCCATTCTTCTCCTTCTTTCCTCCTCTTTTAGTGGCTTCTAAGCTTATCAGTTGGACAAGTTTTGGGTTGAGGATTTCTGGGTTTGATCCTTCTCAGCTAAGCAAGGTTTGTGATTTCGTTTCTTCTTTGCTTTCATACTTGCAGCAGTACGTTACTTACCAAGTTAGTTTTTGAGTAGGTTTTGTTCTTTTTGCGATTCTTGTTATCTGTTAAGAGGTTTGTGTTACCTGTTGTTAATCTTCACTTGCTGAAAGTTCAGCCTAAACTAGCAGAGGTACTATGCTCTTAAGTTGAATGTATCAAAACCCAAGTAGAGGTACGTTTAGACTAGTAGTTCTAGGGAATTTTAAAGTGGGATAAATCAATTTTTCAGCTTTCAAAACAAAAAACACCTTAACGTTTGTTGGTTCTGCTTACTGAATTGTTGTGTTGTTGTTAAAATATGCTAGGAACAATTAATGATCAATTGTATAGCACTTAAGTTTCATAGGAAGAATACCAACACTTGCTTCTGAAATGCTTGCTGATAGTGGACTATGATTTATGTTACCCTTTTCTCCCTTTCTTGTGTACGAAACTCATTATCAGTGGATCTTAAGAAAAAAAGTTCTAATTTTCACTTTATGATGATGAGAGAAATGACAATCATGCTTCAGCGTTAGAAAGCTAAATGTACAAGTAAATATCATGATAGAAAAACCTGCATGCTTTTAAAGTTTCAAGTTGGTGCTGCAGAGAGATGGTGAGGAAGGTCACGATGATTATGTTTAATCAAATCCACAAAACTTGCATTGTTTTCTAGAATAATGTTGCTTATTTGGTGACTTTTAAGATTGTATTTCCATTTTCTCTATGTCCCTTCAGACTAGGTAAAGATGTCTTCCTCAAGACCAAGCCAATCCTCATCAAGCAATTCTGTGAGATCAAGACACAGTGCTAGGATTATTGCTCAAACCACTGTAGATGCAAAGCTTCATGCAGATTTTGAAGAGTCTGGCAGTTCATTTGACTACTCAAACTCTGTGCGGGTGACTAGTTCTGTTATTGCGGATCAACCTCCTAGGTCGGACAAAGTAACCACAGCTTATCTTCACCATATCCAGAAAGGGAAGTCGATCCAGCCTTTTGGCTGCTTGTTGGCCTTAGATGATAAAACACTCAAGGTTGTTGCGTATAGTGAGAATGCCCCTGAAATGTTGACCATGGTTAGTCATGCAGTCCCAAGTGTTGGGGATCACCCGGTTCTTGGAATTGGAACCGACATGAAGACTATATTTACTGCACCCAGTGCCTCTGCCTTACAAAAGGCTTTGGGATTTGGTGATGTTTCTCTTTTGAATCCCATCTTAGTCCATTGCAAGACGTCTGGGAAGCCCTTTTATGCCATTGTCCATCGGGTAACTGGTAGTTTTATTATTGACTTTGAACCGGTGAAACCTTATGAGGTCCCCATGACTGCTGCTGGAGCCTTGCAGTCATACAAGCTTGCCGCTAAAGCAATCGCTAGGTTGCAGTCATTGCCTAGTGGGAGCATAGAAAGGCTTTGCGACACAATGGTTCAGGAGGTCTTCGAGCTCACAGGTTATGACAGGGTGATGACCTATAAATTTCATGATGATGACCATGGAGAAGTTATTTCTGAGATTACAAAGCCAGGTTTGGAGCCATATCTGGGTCTGCATTATCCAGCCACTGATATCCCTCAGGCTGCACGCTTCCTATTTATGAAAAATAAGGTTCGAATGATTGTTGATTGTCGTGCAAAACATGTCAATGTCCTACAAGATGAGAAACTTCAACATGAACTAACCTTGTGTGGGTCAACCCTAAGGGCCCCACACAGCTGCCATCTACAATACATGGAGAACATGGACTCCATTGCTTCTCTGGTTATGGCAGTTATAGTTAATGAAGGGGATGAAGATGATGACAGTCCTTCGGTGCAACCACAGAAAAGAAAGAGACTTTGGGGTTTAGTAGTATGCCATAACATGACTCCGAGGTTTGTTCCATTTCCTCTAAGATATGCATGTGAGTTTCTAGCTCAAGTATTTGCTATTCATGTCAACAAGGAATTGGAGTTGGAAAATCAGATCGTTGAAAAGAATATCCTGCGTACTCAGACACTCTTGTGTGATATGTTACTAAGAGATGCACCCTTGGGGATTGTGACACAAAGCCCAAACATAACAGATCTTGTCAAGTGTGATGGGGCTGCACTGTTGTACAAGAGCAAGATATGGAGGCTGGGAACAACTCCAAGTGATCTTCAAATTCAAGATCTTGCTGTGTGGCTGGAAGAGTACCATATGGACTCGACAGGTTTGAGTACAGATAGCTTGTATGATGCAGGATATCCAGGAGCTCTGTCTCTTGGGGATATAGTCTGCGGAATGGCGGCTGTGAGAATAACTTCCAAGGACATACTCTTCTGGTTCCGGTCCCAAACAGCTGCAGAAATTCGATGGGGTGGAGCCAAACATGAACCTAATCAGAAAGATGATGGTAGGAAGATGCATCCAAGATCTTCTTTCAAGGCCTTCCTTGAAGTTGTCAAGACAAGGAGTTTACCTTGGAAGGACTACGAAATGGATGCCATCCACTCTCTTCAGCTTATATTGCGGAATGCTTTCAAAGATGTTGAAAGTATGGACGTGGATACCAAAACAATTCGATCAAGGCTTAGTGACCTAAAAATTGAAGGGTTGCAAGAACTTGAAGCAGTGACCAGTGAGATGGTTCGATTAATTGAAACAGCCACTGTGCCAATATTAGCAGTTGACGTTGATGGACTTGTTAATGGGTGGAATACAAAAATTGCAGAGTTGACTGGTCTTCCTGTTGATAAAGCAATTGGGAAGCATTTGCTAACGCTTGTTGAAGATACTTCCATCGATACGGTCAAAAACATGTTGTTCTCAGCATTACAGGGTATGTCCCATTCCAATTTTACATTTCTAAGAATCTACTTTAAAACTTTATTTTGAGTAACTTATGTTCACCGTCTAATTAGGCAAAGAGGAGCAGAACATCCAATTTGAGATCAGAACTCATGGCTCTAAGGCTGAAGGTGGCCCCATCAGTTTAGTAGTTAATGCTTGCGCTAGCAGGGACATTAATGAGAATGTTGTCGGGGTCTGTTTTGTGGCTCAAGACATCACAGGCCAGAAAACAGTTATGGACAAATTCACCCGGATCGAAGGTGACTACAAAGCAATTATACAAAACCCCAACCCATTGATTCCCCCAATATTCGGGACAGATGAGTTTGGCTGGTGTTCTGAGTGGAATCCAGCCATGACAAAATTGACTGGATGGAAGCGAGAAGAAGTCATTGACAAAATGCTCTTGGGAGAAGTTTTTGGGATCAACATGGCTTGCTGTCGTCTCAAAAACCAGGAAGCGTTTGTAAATCTGGGAGTTTTACTTAACAATGCCATCACAAGCCAGGAAAATGAAAAGGTTCCTTTCAGCTTCTTTTGTCGGAATGGCAAGTATGTGGAGTGCCTGTTGTGTGTGAGTAAGAAATTGGACAGAGAGGGTGCTGTTACTGGAATATTCTGCTTCCTGCAGCTTGCCAGCCAAGAGCTTCAACAAGCGCTTCATATTCAGCGATTATCAGAACAAACGGCTCTGAAAAGATTGAAAACATTAGCTTATATGAAAAGGCAGGTACAGAATCCACTCTCTGGGATTATGTTGTCTCGGAAAATGTTGGAGGGTACCGAGTTGGATGGACAACAAAAGCAGCTCCTGCATACAAGTTCTCAATGTCAGCGCCAACTTGGCAAAATTCTTGATGACTCGGATCTCGATAGCATCATTGATGGGTATGACGTTTTTCAGTATCTTATAAATGATTGTCCATTTTATGAAATTTCCATTTCTTACTGAATCATTGACAGCTACTTGGATTTGGAAATGATCGAGTTCACTCTGCATGAGGTTCTAACTACGGCCATTAGTCAAGTCACAATGAAGAGCAACGAGAAGGGTATACGAATAACCCATGACGTGGCTGAAGAGCTCATGAATGAGACTTTATATGGTGATAGCATTAGGCTTCAACAGGTTTTAGCTGACTTCTTGTTGGCGTCGATAAACTTTACACCAACCGGAGGCCAACTTACCGTTGCAACTAGGTTTTCTAAAGATCAGTTAGGACAATCCGTTCATCTTGTGCATCTGGATATCAGGTACTACTTTAAGGCACATATCAAGACACTAATTATAGCATTGGTGACAAATGTCATCTGTACATGTATTTGTGCTACTAGAAATTAAGCTAATTGATCTTGGCATCTCATTTTGGTCAGGATAACGCATGGTGGCGGTGGGATACCTGAATCATTACTAAACCAAATGTTTGGTAATGAAGGAGATGTTTCTGATGAGGGTATCAGTCTGTTCATCAGTCGAAAACTGGTGAAGCTCATGAATGGAGATGTACAGTACCTGAGGGAGGCAAGAAAGTCAAGTTTTATTGTATCAGTCGAACTTGCAGCTGGCCAAAAAAAGCGGGCATAGATGCCTCTGAAGGATGTAAGACTGACACATTATCTTTCTGTATAGAGCAAGAAGAATCCCGGAGACACGAAACTATGATTTGCCAGGCTTTGGAGTTCTTCATTTGTTCAAATTTTCTTTATCTATCATTTGCCTCTGTCACTCTCTCTCCCCCAAGCTGTAAATAATGTGAAAGTTTGAGTATGTTTTGTGGACTTTATTTGACTTTGCGTCATTTGCAACTAAGTGGTGGGTGCTGCATCTTTTCTTAAAAGTCGTCTGTTACCAGGCAAAGCCACAAACTGGTTGATCATTTTCATTTTAATCTTTCTTCTACAACCTAGGAAAGTTGAAATGAAACTAAAGTAATGGAAACTACATTGTCTACTTTGGTAGAGTTGCACGAAACTGCCTAGGAAGACTGAAATGAAACTAAAACAAAGGAAAATACGTTGTCTGCTTTGGAAGCTATATTTGGTAGGATGATGTTCCACTTTTTACATTCTTGGATTATGCCATTTTTAAAGACTTCAGGATTCTTTGTTGGATTGGCATATATTGAGTTTAGATTGTGACAGGATACCTTGAAGAAAGTCATTTTCAGATTAATCGTTTTCCAGTGTTCATACCTCCTTGTTTTGTAGGATGGGGCTCGTTTGTTCTTGGAAGATAACTTTTATGTCCTTCCTGTTTCAGGGGCATCAGAAAACCTCAGGCTGATGAAAGGAACAAGACAAATTTTGGTTGGACTATTCTGATGAAGAGAGCAACAAGAAGTGGAAGAAAATAAAGAAGTAATCTTAATGGATGGGGAGAATTCCGTACTGAAGGAAATTGCAAAAGACAACCTGAGAAGTTTCGCCGTTGATTCAGTTTTCACATATGAAAAGGACCTGTGAAGACGACAGACAAAGTTGAAGCTCGCCTGGTTACCATAGAGAGGTGGATTAGTTAAACATCTCAGTTGGAGCTGGACAAGCTACTAACAGATAAAATGAAGGAACTTGATGGCTATCAGAAACTTGGTCTTATGTCCTTGTAAATGGGTTGAGCTTTGATGACAGATTCCAATATCGGTTGTTGCATAAAATCATGGTAATTACCATTCCACTTGCTTAAACAGCGACAAGAATGGATCATTAATGAAGTAATGATATCTCATATCATAAAACAATATTCCAAAGGCAATGATATACTGATGTTGGATTTTGATTTGTTAAGGTCATAATCCTGCCTGCGTTTTTCAATTTTTGCGTCTCATTCATTTTGACATCTCACCCTGTTTTTATTTTTTAATGGATCAATCAATAATGTGATGTCACTTTTACTCTGGACAAAGAAATTTAATAAAAGATACCCTTAAGTTGATTAATCCTCTAATTACTTTACAAGCTCTTCCATAATTTGAATGGATACCAATATAAAAGCCTTATGGGACCATGTCTGCCTGCTGGCTTCAAAGAACACCATGGCATTGGAATCAGTGAAAGAGGGTAAACATCATATTAAAGGGTAAAAGAATTCTAAGTCCATGTGCCTGCACCAGTATTATTGTAAGAGCCCTCTTAGTTATGCTTGGCAGTTATCATATAGGATAGAACCAGTCATTAATGGGATTTAATGGAGGAAATTGAATTCATGCAAGTCTCAACTTGGATTAGTCTTGATGACATTTTCCTGGGCAGTGAGATTAATGTCCATTGTTTTGTTTCCCCCATAATAGTGAAGTATGGCTAAAGCTAGTGCAAGCAGAAGAAATCTGAGAGCTTGATAATGGGTCTATAAGGCAGTTCTTCTTTCTCCTACAAAGCTGAATATTATTATAATAAGTCGACCTTATCGAACCAAATGATGGGTTGATCATGGCGATTCTTTTATGGGTTTAGCAGACGAAATACACACTGCAAACAGGAAGTCTAAAAGTTGGGGAGGCTGATGCAAAAAATGCCAAGAAACTCGCACAAACCGATGAGAACAATAAACCTTGAATCTTATTTTTTGCTATGACAGTCGGAAACAAATTCAAATATCAAGAAGCTCCGATCAATTACATGAATTGTTACAACGACGACCACGACCCATTTAATGAAACATTAAAGACCGGTGCTTTACTTCTTTGGTGCCAATCTAGACTTGATCTTTTCAATTTCTTTAGTACCCACCTGAAAAGCCTTGGTCAAGACATTATCCGGAACTGGCGGTGTGGCGGCAAACAATGTGGTGGAGATTGCCTGAGTTCCAGGCAGCTGGCTGTTGAAAGCTGCAATCACAGCGGCAGGATAGTTGCCGTTGTTTTTCTGGAAATGTACCAACCCTTTCGGGAATACAAATATCTCGCCTTTGTTAATGGTCTTTGAGATCAACACATTGGCGGTGGTAATGAAGCCCACGTCAAGTTGGCCTTCGAGGACAAAAACGATCTCGGTGGCGCGTGGGTGAGTGTGGGGAGGGTTCAGACCGCCTGGAGCATAGTCAATGCGAGACATGGAGACTCCTAAGGTGTTGAGACCTGGGATTTTTTGAACGTTGGCTCCTGTAACCAACGAGCCAAAGGTGGTGTTGGTCGATCCAGGTTTAGCTAGGATGTTGGTGAAGAAATCATCTGCTGTTATGTTCTCTTTGCAGACAAAACCATTGACCTTTATTCCTGATCACCATGTATGTATCATAAGCACCAAAATTAGCACATACCCGGTAAAGAAAGAGAGAAGAGAGAGAAGGAATTGCCACCAAGATGGAATCTTGATGGCTTGATTGTTTCAAGAAAAGAATAAAAGAAGAAAGAAAGAGAAGTACCAGAAGTAAGATCAGCAACACAAACATCTTGAAGCAAGTCAGGATCAGCTGCAACGATACCCAAAAGGACACCAAAAGTCAAAGCAAATAGATTCACCATAGCCGCCATGGCAGAGATATTGCTTTGCTAATTATAGCAAGGGGAAAAAAAGGAAGAAAAAGAGAGAGCTCAGCAGATGATTGAAATGAAGAAACAAAAGAAAGAAGAAAAAGGGTAGTTTGGAAATGATTGAACAGGGAAGCAAACTACCAACTCATCTTATAGACAAGAGCCAGATCGGATTGCTATTAGATTATAGGAAATGATTGTTTTTAAAATTGGACATTTGGGACAGATGCTGTGAAGGTTAAAGCACGAAACTTGCCTTCTTACACTAGAAGCAAAGTCATGACTTGTGGACTCGTCTTCTGTTTATCCATAACTATTCATGTTTTTGTATATAGATTAAATTCATTTCATATTTATCAGCTTAATTCATACATAAAAATCTGAACTAGATATATATTAAGACGTAGCAAAATACCAGACCCACTAGCTACCTTGTCTGCATTTAACAACAACAATTAATAGTGTTCTAATATTTGGAAAGGTAGCAATCATAAGCTACAAGAATGTTTAAGAACCACTAAAATCATTGCAAGGAGTAAATTTCTTGGACCATTACTTATTACTTAAGACGATGTATTGGAGGATTTCACATGGAGGGTGACTTTCGTTTGGATCATCATCATTATCATTATTATAATATTGTCTAATGAAAAAATAAGGAAAGAAAGTCAAAGCCAAAGACAAAGAATGCAAGTTTCATGCTGGTGAATTGAAGAAACACTCTAAATCAATTATATGCCTCTTTTGTCCAAAGAAACAAAAAAGAAAAACTGATGCTTATGTGACAATTTTCATGTATGGACGTTGTTGTTTGGTTCAAGGGATGCAACTGGGCTGGCTAAGCTATTTTGTCCAGGAAGTGGGTTGAAAGTTTCAAGGGTAATGAACCACTTTCCTGGCAATTCCAAAGCCGCAAAGGATAGAATCCAAGTCACTGTTTGATGGGGAGATGGTTGGAATGTTTGCCAAGTGAAGCAGACGTTTTCTTCCAAGAAATCTAACATACTTTCCTCTATTCTCAAGTTTCATTTAGCAGTACATGCATATTTGAAAACTTCCAACAAGAAATTGCTATGCTGTCAGGATTTTGGACATTGAACCCTTTAAACTAAAGTGATGTTACTTTCCTGCATATGCCAGCAATTTCTGTTGCAATTTAATACGCTTTCATGTCGTAATGGTTAAATCTATATGTGCTTGTCGCTGGCCTTCATAAAATCATATTACAGTTGATAACACATTGATTAGTTGATAAACACCTACAGGTATTTGGTGGGCTATGATTTTGTAATGGCCAGCCGGCAATTGTAATTTGTTTCTTTTGTATTGATTCATCGTATATGAATGGAATCGGTAGTTGGGTGACATCACTGTGCTTGTCACTTCACTTTCGTTTATTTGGTACCATTCTAGTAAGCATATCCTAACTTGCCTCCATGAGAAACCTACTCCATTAAATATCATCAGGAAAGTTATGCTAAGCCTTATCCTTCCATGCTTTTGCTCCAGGTTAATCCAAATTTCTTCCAGGCATGTTAAGCCTCACAGCACTCCCACCAAATGAATACCAATATTAAATGTTAAGCATGCTTGTCAGTATCAAGGAGTTGGTGACAGTAGTGGTTGCCTTCACGCATTGCTCGACGGTGGCATTACATGAAAATACCATATTCAAATTGAAAATCACAAAGTATCAAGCCACCGTACGTAGGCTCAAGGCGGCAAGCAAGACTGGGAAAAGTTGTGCACTGGCACCAACTCTAACCAGATAAAATGTAAAATAAAAAGGGCTTCTCACTTTTAGTTAATTAAATTAGTGAAGATCTGAAGCAAGACTCTCTAACTTAATCCATCATAAGGCTCAAACATCAATCTTAACCTTCAGGAAGCCGAGAAAAAGGATACTATTTACCCTAAAATTTCCATGTACTGGTTAATGTTAAACACTCCATGACAAGCATCGTCTGGAAAACGAAAGATGATCTCTGATGTGGAAACTTCTACCTGATCAATGATACCAAAAGAAATGAAAAGCTATCAACGAAAATAGAAAGTAGAAACTAATAAAGATGGCCATTATGCAACTTTAAGTTTCCGAGCAAATAGCTACTCCACAATGAGATAATACCAACATGTTATTTCCACATGTAATAATTTATGCAATATATATGATAATCCTATTAAAGGTTGCATAATTGTTACAGGTGAAAAAAAATATTAAGCAGGTGATTTAACACAGGTGCTACCTGATCGACCAGCCATTTGTTTCATGAGGTTACAATGCCAAAGTAACTACTTCTTCCTCTTACCCCCTCCAGCCTTCGACTTTTTAGTAGTAGATTCTTTAGCTGTTGCATCAGGTGTGTCCTGTAATATGACAATGTGTGAATAATGATAAACAAGAACGAGCAGAGGCATTCAACTAATTTCCTCCATATTTTGTCGTCTATCTTGAGAGTGATCTAAACTTGGAAAATGATATTTTGTGAAAGTGACTAAAAGCGTTTGACAGCTATACCGAAAAAAAATGAGCTGGGCAAAATAGAAAGTATATAGATTGGCTATAAAGGTTCACCAGAGTTTTCAGCTTCATGTGCTGAAGCAGACACCTCTGGATAATGGCATTGAGAGCTTGGAACCCAGCTCCAGTATTGGCAGGCTTGTCCTGCCAATGACCTTGGGGATGGAAGAATTATAAGCTTGCATAGATGGCATTTTAGACCTTATCGCTGGTTTAGGAGATAGAAGAACGCATTTGGTTTCCTGTCATCCAATGTACCAAGAAATTATGGTACCAATCAGTTCTGGACTTTCGAATGTATCTAACGGATGCAACATTGCAGTTGGAGTTGTAAAAGAGGAGCCAAAAATGATATGAAGGCTCAAGTAGCAGAAAATGATCCAGTTTGCAAGATATTCAAACATTTTACTACAGACTTGCAACTTGATTCAATCAAGTATTAACTAAAAAACACATGCAAGAAGAAATTTGGAAATGCTTAAGGGATTCCACCTTCCGTTTAATGGGGATAGATGGATTGGCAACTGGCTTAAAAAAGGATTCCATTCTGTAAAGAAATACAGAAACAAAATGAGAAGAACAATCAAGCAATCAAATTAGAAAAAGGCCAAGACCAAAATCATCCCGCGGAGTTCCAGAACCCATACTTAACCACGTCAAGCATCACTTACCGGCCCTGTGATGATTTGTTCTTAGCTGCTTTAATTTTTTCTATCGCCTGTTACAAATACCAAAAAGGAAAGCAAATAAACAGCAAGGCCATCAGGGAAAGCATGCAAACAGAGATTTCTAATAATGACATGAGGTGACACCTTTATAACTCGATCATTGTTGAACCCATTTTCTTTCACCAGAAAATTTATCAGCCCCTGTATAAAAGACAGGAATGGTTGAAACATGCGGAACATCGCAAAACACCAACTAGAAGACCCTAAAATATACATCATATAGCAAGAAAATAAAACACCTCTTGATCTGGAGGAGTCCACTTAAGCTCAGGTTCCTCTTCATTCGAGAGGATAACTGGTTCTTTAAAAAGCCGCCGAGCCTCCTGATAAGGCCAATCCTCTGCTATTTGGTACCTGCAAATGAAAGAAAAAAGATTAGCGCATAAATATAGACAGCCAGTAAGAAATTTTTTAAAAATCTAGCTTATCCAAACAAACAGTAAATTTGCAAGTTTAAAATAAATATATCTAGTTTGAATAACAAATGAAACTGTAGTTATTAAGATAAACCAAATCCTTTTCACCCTTGCACATCAAGAACCTAGGGAAGGATTTTGAAAATACACATATTTAGCGAAGTCAATTGGTTTGCCAAGATGAGGAACAATCTTCTCTAAAAATTAAATATAAGACATGATTCAACTTAGAATGGAAATTCATCAACAATGACAAATTACACTAAATAGTTTCTTTTTACCCAGGCAACAAATTTTTCTAAAGTTTTTCGATTGGATTGTTCATTCACCATTTTAAAAGACACAAAACAAATGCATCCACTGAAAAATAACCATTGGAGAATCACCTTTCTTTGTTTATGTTCTCCAAAATATTCTCTATAGAGCCATGCTGATGGATGAGCTTCAAGGCAGTCACGCCTCCAATTCCTGCACCATGTATTAGCCGTTGCAAGAGTTAAATGCATCATCAAATTTCAAGTCATACATTTGTACTTTTTTTTAATATTATGAGTGAAGAAAGACGAACTTTCAGATACCTCGAATGCTGTCACAGTAATCACATCCAGAAAGGATGCACAGATCAATAAATTGATCCATACTAAGGTTCAGCTCCTCCAAAATCTGGAAGAAAAAGATCAATCATAACAGCAAATTAAATATCTGGAAATGAGCCATAGTCACGGTTTATGCACCTTTGAAATTTCAAATTCCATAACTGGAATTTTTCTTGAGCTGGGATCCATCAGATGACGAAGAAACCTAGGAGATCCAAAAGTTAAAGAATCCATGTCCTCAGATGCTACTGCATAAACCTGAAAGTTATAAAAAGTTTGAAATGTCACTAAAAAGCGGAACAATTGGATAAGAAAATAAATAGTCCTACTTGCTTCCAATAGACTGAGAGCATGCCATAAACAACGAAAAACTAATTTGTTCAAGCATGTCAAAACAAAATGAATCCATTCGAAATGCCATCAAAGGCGTGAAGGATGTCCTAATGAACCCAAAATAACCAATAAAGACACATGCCTTTCCTGATTTGCAAAGGGCAGCACACTCTGCCTCTGCTTCACAGGGAGCCTGCAGAAACAGAAAAAGAAATGTTTCAATTCTCAAACATCAATATCTCTGAATTTCAATACTGGCTACAGATGCATAATGGTACTCATGATGCATGTAATGCTATGATCACAACCAGAATTCAACGTATACAAGTTGAATCAAATAACAAAAAATACCTCAATTACTGGTACTCCCATGAGTCTTAAAAGATTTTTGCAGTCTTCATTATGCTGCTTTGTCACCTGTAAAAGTGAGGGAAAAAATCATCTAGTTATCCAGGCCATTGCCTAACATATATATACATATGCATGTGATGCAGAAAACAAAAATGAACGTTTAACAGTGACCAAAGAAACCACAAGTGAAGGAATGAAAATGAACAAAAGAACTGACCTTCACAGTCCGCTTACTGTATTTTTCAATGTCTTCCTTGTTGCCAGTCTGCAATTTAAAAGTCGAATTTTCTAAGGTAAGAGCAAGAAAACTGAGAAACTACAATAAGTAGAATCAATATCTACCTCCACAGCTGCGGCCAAGCCCTCAGTAGCATCTTCCCTCCTAGAGGAACTGGATTGCAAAATTTGTACGAAGATGCATTATTAAGGATAAAGGGCAAATTTTAAATAACTAACACATGGAACAACAGGAAGAATCAATAAAGCAGGAGAAAAAAAGAAAAGGAAACATAGAGAAAGGGTACCGTTTTGCTAGCTCTTGCTTTTTCAAATCTGGAGGTTGCCCATCGAACACATAGCTGAAAGAAAAAGTACGGTATCATTTAGAATCATTCAAGCAGCAAAGATAAGAATATTTCCAACAAAATTGGAAAAAAAAAAGAGAAAAAAGAAAACGAGGAGGAGGTGAAGAGAGAGTACACAGGCTTTATTCCAGCCTCAAGAAGTCTAATTGTCCGATTAAACATGCCTTGCAAGTGACTACAGCATTGTTCCCACATCAAGAAAAACATAAGCCCATGTTAACAACTATCCAAAAACATCATCTAGTGTGCAAGTATCAGTTCCAGTATTAAACACGAAAACAACATTCAAGTTAAGAAATTTGGTACAGAACCTGGTAACTTCCCCAGCTTCATTGGTCAACATTTCAGTACCAGTTCTCCCAACTACAATCTGTAAAATTCAATCATAAACCCATTCATTTCAAAAACTGAAACTTTAAGAAGTCAATCTGAACTTCAAAATAAGAGAATGAGAAACAAACACGTACAAGAAACTGGTAAATACTCATGCTAGCATCAATTGCTATCTTGCGACCGAAATAGCTCTCAAATTTCTGCTCTTTCATAGCTTTTGGTGCATTATCAGCCAAAAGCTTCGTTAAACCCTGCATTTAATCAACAAATCAATTACCAGACGCAGAAATGAATCATAAACACTAAAGCTAACGTCAACGATCAATGCAATCAATTAAGATATCAAACGAACCTTAATGCCCATTGATAATAGCGATAATGGAACTACAATTAAGAGAAAGAAGATGAAGACAGCGTCAATTTAAGAAAAGAAATAAGGATTTTGGGAGGTTTTAGGTCACAGGCAAGAAGCTACGTACACACGGTAAAGATAAAGAGCAGGGCGTAGCATTTCCCGCCTACTGGCGCGTTAATTCAGGTGGGTTGGGCCTCAATGCGAGTTTGGGCTGGGCATTGGGCCAGAGGGGACACCTGGCATATTGTTCTTGTGAAGCGTCTGGCCCATGACAACCATGGGCTATTTCTTTTAAGAGCTTCTTTTAATTAAATACTAATATATTCTTAATTTGTTGTTTTATGGGTATAATTTATTTTTACATGTGCTTTAATGTAGTGGCAGTTGTTTTTACATCTATTTAATTTAATATAAATAATTTGATATAATTTGTTTAGATATCATATGAGTTAATTTTACTTGCTTTATATAAAATAATATAATTAATATATAAAAATAAACTCAATTACAAATAATTTAAATCTATTGTTGATATCAAATTGATGAATAACATCAAAAATTATTATTTATAATATTCAACTATACAAACTACGAAATTTGATTATAATAATTTAATTTAACAGCTTTATTTCCTAAGAATAGGAAAAGGTTTACTAATGAAGGAAGCAATGCAAATTATTAACACATAGAGCATTGTGAGTTGCGAGCATAATTCATAATCATACAACACACAAGCTTCGCTTCATCCGTCAAGCCCTTCATCATATAACATTGGGTGCTTGAGCTCTCTAAGCCAAAGTGGAAAAAATAAATAGTTCAATACCATTCCACTTGCCAACAACATTTGGCAATGCCTCATGCTATTTATATAGTTGAATAGAGTTTGTTAATAAAAATGTACGTTGTTGTTATTGAAATTAAAACATAGTAACTAGATGCCATAATATATATATATATATATATATATATATATTATAATGATGTTATCTTATCTGGAATAGTAAAATAGACATTGATGTTGTTTTTGAGGAAATCGGAACAAAATGGTGGGAAATTTCGATCGAGTTTCTGGGTCACTATCGCCAATGGCAAGAAAGACATAACCGGAGAAGGGCACGGCGGACAAAGCTAGATCCCATCAACGTCATAAACTAAGTGGTCCAGATTCTATATTTTCAACGTCCATTACTGCACCACTTCCCTACTCAGTTTCGCCTTTTTCGTTTCCTTTCCGAGTTCACTGTCTGCTGCCTCTCATTCTCCTCCACATCACGGTTAGTACTTGGCCTCACTCCTTCTATCCCATGACATGACACGTCCAGTCAAATGCCGTCATCTTCTTCTTCATTTATTAATGTCAGAATCGTATTGATGCAGGGTGATATGGAGGTTACAAGTAACGTAGCATACAGGTCTCTTAGCCAGCGAGAGGATGGGAAAGGTGGATTTAGAGCTTGCATGTTTGTTTTTGGTAAGCCAACGGTTACTGTCTCATCTCATTTTCCACACTCTTGCATTAATTGTTTGGTGATTCCATTTATAATCGTGTACAGTTCTGGTGGCGTTGGACAATATGGGGTTTGTGGCAAACATGGTTAGCTTGGTGCTTTATTTCCTCTCAGTCATGTACTTTGACGTAGCTAACGCTTCCAACACGCTCACCAACTTCATGGGTTCCACATTCTTGCTCACTGTCGTTGGTGGTTTCGTTTCTGATACTCTCGTGAATAGATTCACAACGATTATGGTTTTTGCAGTAATTGAAATCCTGGTAATCACAGTTAACCAAGAAACTGTTTCCTTCCTTCCTTCCTTCTGTGTTTAGACCTTAATGGATGTTAACTTGCAGGGTTTGGTGTTAATGATAATTCAAGCTCATACAAAAAGTCTGCACCCACCGTATTGTGTTGGGAAGCCAAGTTGTGTGCAAGGGAACATAGCATTCATGCTTTACGCTTCGTTGTCATTGTTAGCTTTAGGTTCAGGCGGCGTCAGGGGAGCTCTTCCTTCCCTTGGCGCAGACCAATTTAATCAGAACGATCCTAAAGAGGCTAAGGCTCTTGCAACCTACTTCAATTGGGTGATACTCAGCACGGTTGCCGGGGCAGCAGTGGGAGTCACAGGCATAGTTTGGGTCAGTGTAAATGATGCATGGTACAAAGGGTTTATGATATCAACTATTGCAGCATTTGTCGGTTTCGTTGTCCTTGCCTGTGGGAAGCGTTACTATCATCTCAGAAGACCCGGCGAGAGCCCGTTGACAAGAATCGGACAGGTATTCCGAACCACCTAGTCATTGGATTCGGTATTCTTTCATATGGATGTGAGAGTTTGCGGTATCCTAACAATTAATTACCCTGGGTTGTCCCTCCAGGTTATCGTTGTGGCTATCAAAAACAATAAGCTCTCGCTGCCAGAGAATCCTGATGAGCTATACGAGATCAGTGATAAAGAAAGAATCCCTTCAGATGAAAAAATTGCACGTACTAACCAATTCAGGTAGTAATATAGCCATGGTGCTTGATCACATAATTCAGGCGTGCATAATTCGGATACAATGTTTCTCTAACCTTGCAAATTTCCGTTTATTGAACCAGATTCCTGGACAAAGCTGCCATTCTTCGTGATGGCCTGGCGGCTTCACCATGGACAGTATGCACCGTGACTCGAGTTGAAGAAGTAAAAATCCTGACAAGAATGTTGCCGATCTTATTTAGCACTATCATAATGAACACATGTTTAGCACAACTCCAGACCTTCTCAGTACAACAGGGTAACATGATGAACAAGTCCATTGGCAATTTTCAGGTTCCAGCACCATGGATTCCTGTAATCCCCTTGCTTTTTATGACCATACTCATTCCAATGTACGAGTTCTTATTCGTTCCTTTTGCTCGGAAAATCACTGGTCATCCATCAGGGATTACTCAACTTCAACGTGTAGGAATTGGTCTCGTCCTATCTGCAGTATCAATGGCTGTAGCAGGTATTGTTGAAGTGAAAAGAAGGAATCAAGCACATAAAGATCTGGAACATCCGATCAGTCTTTTCTGGCTTGCTTTCCAATATGGAATTTTTGGAATAGCAGACATGTTTACACTAGTAGGACTCTTGGAATTTTTCTACAAGGAAGCACCTTCAGGAATGAAATCTTTGTCTACGTCATTTACATTTTTATCTTTATCATTCGGATACTTCCTGAGTACAGTTTTTGTTAGCCTCATAAACTCCGTCACCAGAAGAATTGCTCCGAGCAAACAGGGTTGGTTACATGGTGATAATATCAACGACAACAATTTGAATCTGTTCTACTGGTTTTTAGCCATCCTGAGCTGCATCAACTTCGGAATCTATCTACTCATGGCATCCTGGTATAGATACAAGACCGACGATGTATGTGCGAACAATGAGTCAAAGGTGTCGACAGATAGATTGCTTCTTTCCAGGGCAGAAAACATTACAGATTCCATCGTAACAGTAACAGAAGAAGTAGAAGAAGGTACACTGGAGAAAAGGGTAATTATAAAATGCGAATCTGAAGCTGAAGCACCATTCTCCGAGCAGGATAAGGTTGACAGGGAAAAGCAAATGCAACATGCTGATCAAACAAATGATGATGACAAAGAAAAGGATCCAATACAACAGCAAGGAACTCAATCCAGCAACTAGCTACATTGCCAAGGCAATTATCCATGGCATGTTTCATCTGTGTCTATTTGTATGAATTTTAAAACCGTCTTTCTGATGAAATTTTGTGAAAGCATATGCAAATCTGATGGTGTCTAAAGGTTTTGTTTTCCGTTGATCTCTCTTTTTGTTGGTACTATTTGTGTTTCAGTTTAATTAAAATAACAAAATTTCCGATACAAACAAGCTAAATGAGTCGAGCTGTTCGAAGTTAATGTGTTCAAACTCCTTTAATAATAAACAGTGAGGAAACTAAATAACACTGTTGCAACTGATCATTTTGCGGCAAGATTGGGTTTGCTTATTTGTGCTCAGCAATTGTAGGCAATTCCAAGTCCAGCCCAAGAGTTTGTCGGTGATTTCTGATATATACAATCATTTTAATTGAGTGGCATTATTGGGGTGTTAATAATTGAATGGGACGGCCTACCAAAATCCCTCCATGGTTGTTGAGATGTAGTGGAGAATCTCTGCAGACGCCATGGCATCTTACCATCACATGCGAGGAGCGGGGATTTGTCCAGATCAGACTTGTCCAGGATCATCACTGACATTTCAAGCAACTCCTCCTTCCATTCCATGAAATGAAACAGTCGGCAGACGTTCTCTGTTCTTTTTCCAGGAAGAAAACGAATGGATATAGGGTCTGGACAAGGTTTAGAACTATACGTGCAGCTTCCTTGAGCATCGGGGTTTTGTTTGTGATGTGACGTGCACCTGCTAAACGGTATTGCACAAGTGGAAACACAAGAAAACCCACCGACAGACATCATCAAAATCACCACTACCAAATTTAATTCCACTTACAAGGCTTATGACACGTATTGATTAAAGCTTTTAACGTGTATATATATATATATATGTATGTATGTGATGCATGAGATTTCACAGAGTCGAAGGGTGGTGCGAGACCAGCGGCGGACACTAAAAAGGTGCATCATGTGGGTTCCGTTATTGGACAAGTGCGGTCCAACCCCAACTCCAAAGCTAGGTTCACGTTAAATAAATTAATACCAATCATTTTTTGAAAAAATAAATATTTTAATATTTTATTAATTTTAATAAATATAATATACATCAACAAATATATATACATATATATATATATATTAAATATATAAAAAATTATTTCTAAATCTTTTTTTTTAATATATTAATATTCTAGTTTTTATTTTATTCACTTTTACTTATGTGGGTATTTTTCTCTAAAACAAAATCCTACTCTAATGATATTAGAATTTATTCTTAAAAATATTAATTATTAAATAATATATTTTATTACAAAATAGATATAAATTTATATATATTCATATCTTAAATTTAATAATATATATATATATATATATATATATATTGAAATAAATAAATTATATAAATTACGAATAAGATGTTAATATTTATTTTTAATCTACGTTAATGCACTTCTTGAAATAAGGATTGATTTTTCTCCCACATGTGATTATTAATAATTTATGGTTTGACCGAACATGCAAACATACCATCATGTACATGTCGGAAGACCCTTTTTCCCGCCCTTTTTGACCTTTGTTCGTTGGATTATTACTGTAAATGTATATGATTTATAGTTGTATATTATCATTGTATACCTTAATTACTACAGCTAAATTAAATATTTAAACATAATTAATTTAAAAACAATTATATATATTTTTGATAATTTTCTTTATTAGCATATATTTAGAAGACAATGATAAATAAAAATTAATGAAAGTATAGTCCTTAAATTAGGATAAATACCCAATTTTTATTTTTATTTATTTTAAATAATTGTCCACTGATTATTTCAAGAAATACGTCCAAAATCTATATTGCTCATTTCAATAATTCCCATTTTCACTTAGATCCTTTTTTATTATTGATATTAATGGTCAGTTGATGCTGGAATAAATCTTTTAATTAAATTAAAACAACAATTTATTTTTTAAAAAAAAAATTATAGATGAATATATCATTACAAAGAAATTCAAGAATGAAAATTATATAGACATGAATTTATAATAATTAGTAGTTGGTAGGTGATAAAATAATACATTTAATAAAATTTTGTTAGATGCCCTGTAAAATGATCATTAAAAATATACATCATTTTAATATTATATATAATTTTTTAATAAAATAATTTTAAAAATTATTAAAAATATAATAATTTTATTTTTGAATATATATATAAATTATTTTAATATTGTCTATTGATTTTAAATTTTAACCATTTAACATTTTGAAAAAAAAATTATTTTATTTTAAATATATGTTAATATTTTATGAATATTTGAAAAACAATTATCTTGATTTTTAATCAATAATAAGAAAAAATTTAAAAATAAAATTTTAATATCAACTAAAACTATTACATGGAACATCCCTTGAATGAAGGAAGGAAATGCACAAATGAATCACAGCTTAATGGCACCAAAGTTAGAGAAATAATCAAGGGGCCTACTGTGTTGACAAGGGATATTAACAACTGAAGACCTTCCATATGGTCCCTCCCCTTTACCTACAGCCATCCATCCATCCTCAGCCTCTCTATTATTATATCCACCGCATTCCCCTTCTTGTAACCATCTCCATGCCCCTTGTCCTCCCTCCCTCATCTTAATTAAATCACCCATCTGATGATTCATGTTCCGGGACCCTAGTCTTTATCGATATCATGACCTCTTTTCTCCACATGTATGCACGTAACTTCATTACGTGCTTCATTTCTCCGCTATTTATTTAAGATGCTATATTACATATATAATATACATGCATCAATCCAAATTAAATTATGTAAAATTCAATTTTATTCGAGTTAATTTTAAATAAATATAAATTTATTAATAATATAATAATATATATTAATTTTTTTTTAAAAATGGAATTGATATGAAATTTTTAGACATGTGTATAGATGATGGTAGACCTTTATGCAATTAAAGCATATGCTTGCAGAACTGGGTTTTTTTAGTGCCCCAAATTTGATAATTTTTATTATATAATACTGATAATAATTAATACTAATTATATATATATATATATATATATACATTATAAATTATATATATATATAGACACACACACATTATAATTACTAAATAGGAAATAAAATTTTCATTATTTATTTAGTTTATTTTTGGTTAAAAATAATATATAATAAAATTATCATATTTTTAAATTTTAATAAATAGTTACGAAATTAATTCCGTAACAAAATAGTGATGGATATAGATACAAGAACAATTCTGAAATCATATTATGATGGTTTTAGCTAAGCTTAGTTTTTCTGTCGCTATTTTATCATTTTCGTAGCTATTCTATCGTTATCATGTAGCTATTTAGCTATAGACGGTTTTAGCTAAGCTTAGTTTTTCTGTCGTTATTTTATCATTTTCGTAGCTATTCTGTCGTTATCATGTAGCTATTTAGCTATAGATTTATTTCGTAGCTAAATTTTGTAGCCATCTTTCAATTTTTTTTGTAGTGAATAATAATAATAATAATAATAGATTATGTGATGAAGAACAAGGGTCAAATAAGTGGTCTTCTGGCATATAATGCATATGTTGGCTTTTAATTATTGGATATATTTATCATATGATGACTCATTTTTTCAAAATGATGATAAAATATATTGATATTTGGTTTTAATTTTTACCATATTCAAAATTTGTTATTTTTATTATATAATTTACAATCATTATTTTAATAATAAATTCAAATTTTTAATAAAGTTTGAGTACTTAATTAATAATTAGATTTATATCAACTTTGATATATTAATTCACATTAAATATATTTTATTTTATTTAAATTTAATTGCTTAGTTATATGATATTAAATTAATCACATCAAATAAATCATATAAAATAGTCCATATCAAAATTTAAATTGAATACAATTATATTTAAATTAATTATAGATATATTATACTAGTTAATTATCCCTTTAATATACATTAAATTAATAAAAAATGATGGGGCATATAGGTATTGCTTAGTTTGGAAGGTAGGTTTCGAATCCCAATCATTGAATGCTTGGGGAAAAGCATTCTTTCCAAGTAGCAAAATATATATGTATGTGTGTTCTTTGATGGCTGATTAATTAAATGGATTCATGCTTTTCTTAAGTCACAATCTTTGGATTAAATAATACACCCATCTCATTCTTAATATTTATTAAACCGTTTACTTATTATATTATCCTCATTTGTGAAATTGACCGTTAATTCATTGCATCATGATAAAATAAATAATTAAATAAAGATAATTATCTTCTTAAAATATTTAAAATTTTTAAATAGATATCAAAATTCTATTTATTAATTAAAATATTCTAATTGATTTAAAAATACCCTTTTGATTACATGTACAATTAATAAAATCTTAACCAATTTTAAATCTATATCATTAATTCATGAATAAAGGTGAGCATCGTTTTATGAAAGATTTGAACTTAATTGAATAAATTGAAAATCAAAGTTGTAAAACTAAATCGAACTGAAATTACCAAAAACCGAATAAACTAAATCAAAGCTATAAAACCAAACCAAATGAAAGAAATCGAATAAAGTAAAAATCGAATTCATAAATCATATAATTGATATAAAACAATATTGTTTGGTTTTGAATATTAATGTAAAATGACATTGTTTTATGATCAATTTTTTATTTATTCAATTATTCAACATTTAAATCAAATCAAAAACTAAAATTTTTTGAAAAAAAATAAACCAAAATCAAAAACTGATAAATCCATATTTTTAATCATCCCTGATCATAAAACAAATATAGAAGTTGACCCAAAAGGTCACTAGTGTGAAAGCTAAGACACTTTATAAAGGCAGAGATGTACGATTAAAAGAAAATCATTTATTTGGCATAGAAATAAAGATTAAGATAAAAGAGAAAATAGCGTGTATATATATATATATATATATGTATATGTATATGTATATGTATGTATTTTAGATCTAGAGATCCTAGACTTATTCAAGGATGTCTCTATGAGACATAAAATCCAAAACATTGAAAAATGTCCTAAAAAAAAAAAACGAAATAATGATAATGAAAATGTCTTCAAAGTACAACACAATCAGTATTTCCTTCTGTCCCTCACAAATGGAAGAAACCCCCCCCCCCACACTATAAAATCTATCATTAAAAGGTAATAATATATATTTTTCCAAATTAGACAAAAAAATTTTATTCGAATTTAGTATCTTTTACTGTATTTTTTCATATAATTAAATTATACGATCTCATCATATTCTAATCAAATTATTTTGATTTTATTTATATGTAAAATTATATAATTATCAGTTAATTTCAATTTAATTTATTTGTTAAATAAAATTATGGCCACTAGTAGTATGAGTTTGGCAGGACCAGGCCTAAATTAAAACAGCTGTAACGGAGTTAAAAGGCTCCATCATGAGATCAACACCGCCGAATAACTAAATCCACAGAACAATCTCTGATCCAACGGCTAATATACTATCCGTGACATCGGTTAGGTGAACCAACTGTTATACTAGATTCACCAAACAACCCAGAAATCTACTGCTAGATTCCAAAATGTGGTCTGCAAGCTTTTATATAAACCTTCAAAAAAGCCCGGCAAATACAGTGTTTTGCAGAACAGCTCAACCTTTTTTTTTCAAAAAGATTTCTTCACTGTTTTTTTTCTCTTTGTTTAGCTTCTACCATATTTAGCTAGCTCCAACCAATGCAGATTTGAAGAAAGTTTCATTCTTTTCTTGTAATGCCGGTGAATTCTTGAGCCTGTTAAAGCCAAAGTTCCCAGCTTTTTCCTTCATCCGTTATTTTTTTGCTTTCTAGAGAAGAAAAAGAGGCTAAACAATGAGAAAGATTTTGTGGGTTTTATTAGTTGCATTAGATGTTATTGGGAAATGGGCAAATGGGTTTGATATGAACGAGACTGAGTTGTTTTATACTGGAGCTTTTACTGATGGTTATACTGGTAATGCTGAAGGTTTTGTTAATCAATCTTTGGCTTTTAATAATGCTTTGATTGTTGGACTTACTCTCATTCAAGGAGCTGGTGCCAGAGGAGCTGGTACTTACTTTCTACTTCTCATTATTGTTATATCTGTTGATTCCTTTTTGATTTTTCATGGATTGCTCCAATTAGCTGAGAGACCGCTTGCCTTTATTTTGGTTAACTGTTATCTTCTCTTATAAACTGTGGATTTAATTCAGATTTGCAGAATGCTAGATTACATTGTCAAATCCTTGTTATGATATATATGCTGCTTGTTTCTGGGTTCTCATTTCAGATTCGTTCCTTCATAATCATTTCTGTTGTTTTTGCTATTATTCGTTGTATTGGTAAATCCAAGTTTTAGCATTATTAGCTGGTCTATTTTCTTTGGTGATGCTATGTTATACCTTCCCCATCTTCGCAATTCTGCCGTTATTCATATGTCTCTTTCTGTTAGAAAGATGTGAATATGATTGCTTTAAAATCTTGGTGAGCAATCCCTGTTATGTATTTATCAGCAGTAGCATGTGATGTCTAATTTTTGGCAATTAGTTTTGCTTGGTTCATGTTTATTTAGCTTTGTGGTTTTCATTTTCTACAGTCTGTCTGGATGGAACATTGCCTGGCTATCATTTACATCGTGGATATGGTTCAGGAGCTAACAGTTGGCTCATTCAGTTGGAGGTTCGTCTCTCTGTCTTCTAACTGATATTTTCCATAACATATGCACCCAGCAAGTACTTTGTTCCTGTTCTTGTCTTCTGATTGTCTTCCTTGTTGAAAATCTCGTGCAGGGTGGAGGATGGTGTAATAACATTAGGAATTGTGTTTACCGCAAAACAACCAGGCGTGGTTCATCCAGATTCATGGAAAAGCAACTGGCGTTTACGGGAATCCTAAGCAATAAACCTCAAGAAAATCCTGGTCTGGTTTAAGTCTCATTGTTTATTTGATTTTTTCAAGACTTGTCAAGTTCTTGATGTTAGTTCTCAAGCAATATTGATCCTGTGTAATACTACTGCATTGCAGATTTTTTCAACTGGAACCGGGTAAAACTTCGATACTGTGATGGTGCCTCTTTTGCTGGAGACAGTGAAAATAAGGCAGGGAGTAGCTCTTTTACTAGTTGCATCATTGTGTCCTGAATTATCCCTTCCGCCATCTATACGATTTAGTTAGAAATCTCTAAACCATCAGAAGAAAACTTGTGCATTGCTTACTAAAATCTGATGAACATGTGGCTAGGTTGCACAACTGCACTTTAAAGGGCAACGTATTTGGTTAGCGGCAATGGAAGAATTAATGTCAAAAGGAATGCGTTACGCAAATCAGGTTAGATATTTGTCAAGCTTCCATTTTGTGTAAACGTTTCCATCTCAACTCTCCTGGATGACATTTGCTTTTCCACTTCAGGCTCTTCTTTCTGGGTGCTCAGCTGGTGGTCTGGCTTCTATTTTACACTGTGATGAGTTCAGGAACCTTTTTCCAAGAAGAACTAGAGTCAAGTGCCTGAGTGATGCTGGTTTATTCCTTGACGCGTACTGCCTACTTGCATTTACCTTCTTTCTCGTTTCTTTCGCTACTCACTTGAGCTTATTTGCTCTCGGAATCTCACGATGACCTATTGGTCTTGTTTGTTTATGTTTCCAGAGTTGATGTTTCTGGTGGGCGGACCCTCAGGAATATGTATAGCGGTGTAGTGGGATTGCAGGTAATTAAAATATGAGCATCGGAGCTTCATGTTTTTGTATTTCTGTTACGTTGCTGTTTCTGTATGCTTAGGAAGGCTTTCGTATATGTCACAGGGGCTGAGAAATAACCTGCCTCGTATCTGCACAAACCACCTCGATCCGACCTCTGTAAATCCTTTCATCTTTCTGAAACGTTATACGGGTAAATTGCTTATCGAATATCTAGTTTCTGTTTAACCTTTTTTTTCCATGGTTTTCTTTTCTTTCAGTGCTTCTTTCCTCAGAACGTCATTGGGAATGTAAAAACTCCCCTGTTCATTCTTAATGCAGCCTACGATTCATGGCAGGTAGTCATTCTGCCCTTCATGGCATAGTTTTTATGTATTTAAGAATTTCTGGTTTGTACGAGTGATTGATGGTGAATGATGCTGGAATGCCATACTAATGAAGAACATGAACCAGCATATGTGATGGGAATCTGCAGAATGTTACTGACGCTTTGATTTCCTGTGATTTCAGATTCAGTCAAGCTTAGCTCCACCAACTGCCGATCCCCACAACTACTGGGCCGAATGCAGAAAGAACCATGCAAAATGCTCTGCAACCCAAATCCAATTTCTACAAGGTAATCTCATATTAACATATTGCTTTTAGATTTACTCACAGAATCAAACAAGATATAACAAATGAATTTAGCATCACTTTGCAGGGTATTGTTTCCTAATTTTCTTTTCATTGGAACAGGATTCAGGAACCAAATGCTGCGTGCAATTAGAGGCTTCTCAACGTCTAGACAGAATGGATTGTTTATAAATTCATGTTTTGCTCACTGCCAATCAGAGAGACAGGACACATGGTTCGCCGATGACTCTCCTGCTATCGGAAATAAGGTATGCAAACACCTTTTCTTGGATTTCAACATTCATATAAACATTCAAGGAAAGCAGAGTGTTGTAATATCAAATATAATTGACCGAAATGTGCAGGCGGTTGCAATTGCTGTCGGAGATTGGTATTTTGACCGATCAGGCGTGAAGCTGATTGATTGCCCGTATCCATGTGACAACACCTGCCACAATCTGGTTTTCAGATGAGCCATATTATTCAAGCAAATACAAGTAGCTTACATATAGTCATCTCATTCATATGCCTTCCACATCTTTCCATTGTTGCCGGAAAACAAGTCTGAAATCATTCAATGAAAATTTACAGCAGACCATAACAAGCAAAAAGTTGCCAGGAACCCAAAATTCATCGGCAAGCCTTGAAAGCATTGTTGTAGCACTTCTCGTGCGTGGCAAGTTGTATCATTTATTCCTTAAGTTCCACATATCAACTGTATTATTCTCATTATTTGACAGGAAATTCTTGCATGAATCGAGTTTATTGCGTAAAAATATAAACCCATCAATAACGAAATGATATATATCAGTTTTCATGAAATATTAACAAATCAGATGAAACATGGAGGGTGATAGGTAGGAGGTATGTTTGTATTTTGGATCAAACCGTCAACACCGACAGTGTTGTAGTTTGGCTGCAGCTGGACGTTTAATGCGAAGTGGTAGTTAAACGTGAAGCTTATTTATGAGAAATTCATGATGTTCTTGTGACTGTCGTTTTGATATGGCCAAACCTTCAAATGTCCTTTTCATGTGACCGTTCCATTAAATACAGCAACACTTTCGTTGGATCAGTTTCGGTATAAACCAACTCTAATTTCTTCCTCAAAGATTCAAGGGCACATTTTCAATCTGAGTTATTCACTCTTTTCAAGTCATCTGATATCATACTCGCAGCCTCATCCCCAAAAAAATGAAAAACAAGCAACAGTTTCAGTTGTTATTACTTTCTTATAATGCATTCAATGCTCTTCAATATAAACCTGTTAACACTAGTATTACAAAAATCAGATAAATCACTAAATTCAAATCATAAATTCATGAGAGAAATGAATTGAAGTTGTTGATAATATTAAAAATTATTATGATTATGAGAAAGGGATGTCTTATTTTATGGGGCACAAGTTGTCTAAATTCAGGAATTGGAGATAAGAGAATCACAAGCTATGATTATGGTTAAGATTCCTTAATCATTGGCCTTTTGATTATTGCTATGTGATGGCTTACGTATATCCGCCCCTTTTTTCTTAATACGAATATTTCATTTATAAGACCTGTCTACATTCATATAATTTTATATTTGAATATACCATGCAAAACCTGATAGCCGTCTAATGGAAACTCACCTCTTGTAATATGCCATGTATGCATATGTGTATATATATATATATATAAAAGTGGCTTTCGTGCTCTTTTGCAGGGCCTTGATTGAAAGAACCAATAATTTTGGATCGCATGTGCTTCGAGGTATATAACATTTAAATATCCAATTTCCTGCACAGGAAGAGGGTTCATCCTCTGGTTTTTTTATATTCGAACAAGGCTAATTCTTTGGCATGTCTGCACATGGACAACCATGCAAGGTTCTTGTCCCATGTAAGAGAAGTAAATGGCAGCCCATTATTCAACCCATTGTTTGGATTTTCTTTTCTTTTCTTCTTTTTCTATGAATCGAATATTTCCAAGGTCAACCTTCTTAATATTCATCCTAAAATTAATTAGTATAATATATCAAATTTATATAAAAACCTATAACATCCTATCGTAATTTGACCCACTAACCATCACGAGATAATTAATATAAACGTTCTCATAGTAGATTAGGTTTAATAATTACGTCAAGATAATTACAAGACTAAAAGCAATAGTAACTAATTGAAGGGCGTCCATATAAAGGCATCCACTCATTGCGCATGAAATGGAAACACTAAAAATGAAAAGCCAAGAACTTGGAAATGATGGCAAACAAGATGAATGGAGAATGAAAAAACATGTATTATGGGAGTTTGATTTTCATGATCATGAATTGATTAATGAATATGCTATGTTATGTACGTCTTACACACAGACACAGTGCAGCATTGATCAATGTTTGAACAGAAAATATCCTGATGGGTGTTTCTTTTTTTTCTTTTGGCAAGGAAAATGTTGAATTCCATTGTCCAACTCCATTAAAGTTTCACCACGAAAAGATGCCTATTTGGAGGACCCCTTTTCATTATTCTTCACAGAAGAAGTAAACGAATAGGCCCACATCGAAGGACATTGCAGACAGCGTCCTAATAAGATCATTGGTAAGGATTTTGTCACACACACCTCATAATTCAGCAACTATTCTTTTTCTTTTTGATATATAGCATCATCCATATAAGAATATATACATACACACACACACATATTTATATAAAATAAGATGGAACTTTCTTTGCTTTTTCAGCAGCCTCAAGGAATTAAAGCTTATAGAGAAGGAGAAAAGTGTATGGCTGTTATGAAGCTGAAAGTCACATATACATGTCTTGTTGATTGACTAAAAATGGGATTGTCATAGGTTGTAGGCTGTGGGGCTTAGAGGGTTTCGGCCGCTGCCTTAAATTTTGGAACTTCATGCAGGAAAATGGAGTTCTCTCAGATGAACTCTTCATATTCGACAATACGAGACAGGAATTTTCTGTAATTATTTTATTTACTTTGAGATGGAATAGCAATAAACATGCGGAGATAAAGCGTTTGGGACAGTCCATACAAGGATGAGCATATTACTTTTATTGTCTTCAACGGCTGTCTGATGAAGAGAAAGGGGAGGAAAATAAAAAGGAGCTGTCAAAAAAGTGACAACCATCTGCATCTTTAGCAGACAATGATAGACACCCATTTAAGCAAAATGGTCCCTTGCATTTTTGCATTACGGAAAACCCACCAAGTCTAATACCATATGACGTGAAAAGGATGTATGGATACAGGAAAAGTTGGATCATTGGTGTGCTTCAGATGCAAATATAAAGCTTGCAGAGAAAACAACCGACTGTATTATGGCAGCATATACGAGTAAAAGAAAACAATAAATCATCTATGAATGAACCTTGTAAGACAATTCTGCAGTGTTTGATGGCCAAAGTTGGCTCGAATGACAAATATTTAGTTACAGAAACCTCAGATGTTTTCTTAAAGGAACATTTGAAAGTAAAAGAAAGAAAAAGGAAACCTGACTCAAGCATAAAGTGCTTTCGACTATACGCAGCCTTTCCCCTTTGGATCATCAAAAGCAGTAGCTTACCATTTGCATTAGGCCCGGTCCTGACGCATTTACATGAAATAATTAAAGGATATACCTATATATAGCACACTCCTGTGGAAGAAAGATGACCTTTTTTTTTTCCTTTTTTTGTAAATCCATGTCTGGAACAAGAGAGAGAGAAGAAAAGATAAAATAAATTGAAATGGACTCTGCACAAATTAACTAAACACATCCTAAAGAGTCTGTCCGAAAGTCACTGCAAGTCTCTGCAGATCCTTTGTGTAGATGTCTGATGACTGTGAAGCTTGTTGGTGATGATTTTGTTGCCAACTAGTACTTGATCCTTGTGTTATAAAGTGGGTTTCTTGTTTCACTTCGTTACTGTACATATGCTGAGATGATGCTTGGTTCTGTATTGCAGTTCCAAGGAAATATGGACTTGTACTTAGATATTCAGACCATTTAATCTCGTCCGTCTCGTTTTCAAGCGGACGAAGATGATGACCTTCTTCATCTGATTTTCCACAATCTGCCAGTCTCCAAGAGAAGGAAGAAGTATTATTTTCAATGAACGAATTGTTGTTTTGCAGTTCAATACTGCTGCTGCTTCCATTACTGTTACTGAAGCTATTAGCTTCCCAATTCTGAACTCCATTCACCTCACAAGAATTGTTTTCTGATGGAAGACTAACCGAAGGTTTGACGCAAATAGGAGTCTGAAACATTGAGCTTGATAAGGATGGCAGAATGGTTTGTGTGATACTGGAATTGAACTCAGGAATTATTTCAGAAGAAGAATTATTTGGATTAAAGCATATAGTAGAGTTTGGATTGAATGAAGAGAGACTTATACTAGGCCTGTAATTCAACTTCTGGTAAGGAAAATACCCTGCTAAATCAGAGAGCTTGCAACTGGAAGTTGTGGAGGTTTTATGTGAAGTGGGATTAGCAAATCTTTCTAAGAAGAATTCCTGGGTTGGCGGAGTTGGTGCCAAATCGCAGCTGCTATCATTGTAAGAGATCATCTTGGCGCTTGAAGGAACAGCTGCAGTCGATGGAGTTGAATTTGCTGCTGCTGATGTATCAATCAGGTTCAGTTCGTTCGACACAGTAGATGATTTGTCAATGTTTTTACAAGTTGAATTCTGCTTCTCCTTGTCATTTTCAACCTCAGATAGAGGTTTATGAGTATTTGGGTCAATGCCCTTTTGCCTCAGCTTCTTTTTAATACATGAATTCCATAAGTTCTTTATCTCATTATCAGTTCTTCCTGGCAACTGTGCTGCAATCTGAGACCATCTGACATAAAGCAAGCAGCACGTGTATCAACCAAGGGGTGAAAAAATAGCAAGAATGATTGTCAATTAACTCAACACGAGAAAGAAAAAACTGAATACCTATTGCCAAGAACTGCATGGAGTTCAATTATCAGGTTCTCTTCTTGCTGTGAGAATGCCCCTCTCTTCAAATCAGGCCTCAAGTAATTAATCCACCTCAACCTGCAACTCTTTCCACACCTTTGCAAGCCTATCAATACATACACAAAACATGCATTATTCGATAGGAGAAGAGACATATTAATCCATAGCAAAAATCCTGACAGAATTTCTTCTGTGGAGTGGGGGGATGAGAAGAAGACTAGAACAAAAACCTGCAAGTTTAGGGACAGAACTCCAACAACCATGTCCATGCTTAGTAATATAATTGAGTAACTTCTCATCTTCCTCAGGTGACCACAACCCTTTTCTTAACTTCTGTTTATAGCAGCAAGAATGCCTTCCCATGTGTGGTTAAAACCTGCAAATGCTGCTGGCAAGATGAGGAGAAGAGAAGACTTTTCAGAAAGTAAAAACAGCCTTTTTTTTTTCCTCCTTTTTGTGGGTGTCAGCAGGAGAAGAACACACACAGAGGCTTTGTATATGGATTCTTGGAAGTTGGAAATATGAGAGAAAGAGAGGTAATGATAAGGAGGTTAAGAAAAGTCACATTCAAGAAGGTGATTGAAGATTATGCCTTCAAAATTTATATATACATGACATGATTCTCCAAGTTATATGCTTTTTCCTCCTCGCCTTTGATTAGTTGCAACTATTTCTTCCATGTCAGCAAATGGGAACCACCACCTAAAGATGGGCCCAATCATCCCCATGGACGGTTCTGATGAGGAGAAGATGCATATGCCATACAGTTTTTGACTTGCATATATTTTGAGCAAGTCATGATTTTGGGACCAAATTGGTGGGGGCTATTTGGCAGATATTTCATTGATGGAATCACTGAACTTGTAAAAGCAAAAACTTGCAAGTAAAAATACGTTTCTGGTGACGTAAAGAAGCCAACATCAGACAAATATAACAATAAAACACACACTTTCATTTCCTTTTCCTCCCCTTTACTTCCTCTACAGTTCATGAACATACATATGATGTTGTACATTGAAATCAACAACTCTTTTAGTTGGTATTCAGCCTTAAGCAATACCCTTTTCTTCAACCAAGCCTATCCCCAAGATTCCTGATGCAAAATCAGCCATGGTCATCCAAAATGGACCATCTCTTCAGAAACAAAAACACACCCAGAAGTAGGAAACACAGTCGAATTTAGTACACTGCATTAAATTGGTGGTAGCAGCAAGCTGCAAGCTGAGATGCGTGTAAAGGGTCTTGTTTTTATATGAACAAACTTGCCATTTTCTGTTCTGGAAATCTTTCCTTAGCCATTTTCTTGCTTCATGTACCTTTCATTTCACGTTTCATATTTCATCTTCCTTTCTCCCTTTCTGGGTAACAGTTTCCATAATCGAACATCGTCTTGCAGAGTCCATAATCAGGTAAGACAACAGCTTACATTGACCCTACTGGAAACTTGAAAGGATTTTCAATGCAACCCACTTTCCAATCATTAACTTCTCCGCTCTACAATTTCAAAATATAATAAAAATAAATACATATTATGTTGGCCGTATTGATTCCTAACTTGATACGAGCGCCATGACTGTGTACGAGAAGGTGAAGCCAAAATAATACAAGATGACTGGTGTATGAAAACACGACAACTGCAATAATGTAATTGTCCTCTGTGAAAGGAAAAAACACTAAAATAAAATCATTAAAATAAAGGCAATGCATTTCCCATATACTTGAATAATGCCAAAGTTCCATGAATTATTACAAGTTACTTCCTGCCATTATCATTATCATCATCTACTCTATAATAGACCTCTAATATTTTATTCTTTTTTTCCATCTATTATTTATCTAGATTTGATTCATGTAATTAATATAACAATATCATTTCTATTATGCGGGATCTTCATCTTCTTGATTTGATCAAATTTAGATGAATATTTTGATCATTAAGATTTGTTCTTCAATCTTGAATTTCTATTGTTTATTAAAATATTAAGTTCTAATCGAATTGATCTACATCGAGAAGGTTTACATGAATTATTCTATAAGGGAGATAAGTAGACTAAGTCATAATCGAATACTATGCACAATCATATTAAATGAATTCTTCTAATACTAATTAATTTTAGAAGAGTTAGTAACGTCTGACATGGAGTCGTATAATATTATATACGTATCTCAATTTTCTATATTCATATTTAATAATTTAATATGAAGAGATATAAATAAATAGAGGGATAATTAAGGTAATAGGTGGATGTATTAAAGAAATAAAAAAAAATAGAATGGAATAAATTCATTGGATGGAAATGGGAAAGTATAATAAATAATATAGTAATAATAGAGAATACATGCAAAGCAGAAAAGGCCAAAAATGACAAGTAGACATAAGTATATGGATTAAAAAACAATTTAAGATGATTTCTTTGATTACATATCTTCAAGTTAGTTGTTAGGAGATTTATATGCTATTTTTCTAATTACCTTCATTTATTAAATTATTAATTTTCATTAAATTGTTATTTCCTTAAATTATTATTATATTCTAGAATTTAAGATCTATTTTACAATAATATTATATGATATTTTTTTTAAAAAAAAATTAATGAATAAAATTTATAATAAATCTAAAGTAATCTTGAAATCAATCATTCTGAAAACTATAATAATAAATTTATATTAAAATTTAAAAGTATTATTTTATCAATAGTTTCAAAAATTATGTTATTTTTTTAATTTTTTTAAAAATATTTCATTTTTGACGAATTTTAAAATTCATTTTTTAAAAAAAATAACCGTAGAAGGAATCCTCCATGTGGGCATACAAAAACACAAAGTATAATTATAATTATTAACCAAACTAATTATTTTTAATTATCTGCCTCAGAACACGTTTAAGACTTGGTAGAAAGAACCTTCACCTCCATGAATATATTTAAACAAATATCTTATAATTTTGATAGCCTGTCTGTCTGCTTGTTCTGACATTATTATGAACCTTCTTCATTCGGACATAAATATTGGCTTATTATCATTTTAATATTAAAATCAATAATAATGATTGATAATTAAAAAAATTGCATGAAAAATTGCTTGTACGCTTACCTTAGGGGTTGCATGAGCTGTTATTTAAAGGTCAACTATCATTCATCTTTACTGCTGCTTCTTATCATACTTGGTACCAAAAGTTGATGTCCAACTCCCATGTTCCGACCCGACAGGATTGTGAAGAAGGTAAATTATGGTACTCAACGGCCTCCTAGATGAGAGATCTGTGATTTTGATGCCCATAAGGAGCCCATCCATAGGGTATAAGTCCACACTGCAGCTGCTCAAATTTTAGATTCTTGATACCAATTCTATCACCCGAGTACCAACTGAACTACACCCGTACGGGTTGCTTCGTATAATATTATAAATAAGAATTATATATATATATTATATTGAAAGTAAAAACTTGAGGATGTCCATGTCGAAATTGTGTGGTTACAATTAGGGTGCAAATGCTACCCCTTTAACATTCCACCACTAATTAATTTAAAACTTTTTTTTAATTATAATTAGTAATTAGCTATTATGTTTACTATAAGCTTTTCATGATTAAAGATGCGATGCCTTTCTTGATTTCTTGATTTCATTTTCTCTCAAGAATGAATCAATGTCTTTGCTTCCTTCTAACATAATCCACCCAACTGTTCCATTAATTTATACACCACTCCTCTTTTCTTTATTATCTCAAGCTTTTAATCTTCTCTTAACAACAAATCTTCATTAGGGTTTGATTCTTTTTTCTTGTTCGTTCGTACTTTTATTATTTTTGACAAATTCAATCATATATAAAAGCTTTAAAAATGATTATAATATCGAACTGTTATTTATTTATTGTCGAGAAGATGATGATGCATATTTAGTAATGAAAATAGGCATAAGGAACAAATGGGATTTAACAGCAACTTGTAGTGTATTTTTGTCTAACAAATAGCAAAATTGGACTAAATGTTGATCATATATGAGCACTTGAAAATGGTTGGTCCCTCAAGAATTTATCACTCCAAACACATAGAAGTTGATGTATTGTGGGACTTCACTAATTACAACGTGTGCCAGCAAATTACATGTGTAGGGCCTTCATCTTTTCTTCAAAAATTTTATATATATAGAAATTCATTCATTCGAATCTTCCTTATGTGTGCATGTAAATATTTAATTTGATACTTTAAATATGTAAATCTGATAAAAAAAAAAAAAAAAGAATGGAAGTTGCAGTTGGAGAATTTGGTTGCCAGGGCTTTCTGGGGGTTTATGATATCTGAAGAAAGAAGTCAGCGTCAAACTGCAGGAGGATGGCTCAACTCTTCAGAAACCAGAAGCTATGTGTGCATTACTGAGATGGAGGTGCATCATCAATGATAAACCAGTAAATCAAATCAAGGTCTGCAAATCATGATTACATCTTTGGTAAGATCTAGACCCAGAAATGATTTATTTAAAACAAGAGGATATATAATTAAGGAAGCATATGCAGTGGCCTACTTATATAGAAGCTTGTATTATTGATGGGAAATATGTGAAACAAAATTCATCGACAGAGAAGATAGATGACGATGATGATGATGGAATGGAAATGGAAAATTGAGGGGGACATAATCTGTATGCTCTTGAAAATGGAAAACCCTTTTCCCACTATCCTTAAAAGACATCGTCGTCCTCCTAAGTTGATTCTTAGACAGACAACTAATTGACAAGAAACACCAACTGTTACTCTTCTCTTCCATTCATTCCTTGCCAAATTGCCATTTTCCTATTACTACTACAATTCTGTTAATTTTTATTAAATATGATAATTAAGTTAGTCTATATGAATCCATTAATTATCGTTCATTAGAAACATCTTGAGATGATATATTAATAAAAAGAGAGGGATGGAAGGGAATGGGAAGAAACATGGCACATTGCATATGGGCAGGGAAAGTGAAAAAGGGATGGGGGGTTGAATAAAGGGGGGATGGCCCTCATGAGATGACTTTAATGTGAGGTTATTATTATTATTTGTTTGTTGATTGGCCCATTAACAAACATAAGCACATGCATATATCTATTAAGTCTTTAGTTTAATTCATAACTAAATTTGCCTCTTACCTTTTTGTCTTGTCAAAGCAACAAATGATGACGATGATCATCATCAACGTCCTTATCATGCCGTTTTGCTTACCCTTAATGGAAGCTTAATATCTCATTAATAATCATTATACTGTTTAATCACTATTCCTCCCTCTCTAGACTTATCCTCTTACGTCTCCTCCTTATATTTCAAATTTGTCTATTCTTCTTATCAAATTCAAACATTGGAATTCCCAATATCATATTCATGCATCCCCTAAAAGAATAATGCAAATTCATTACTTCAATCAGGAGGAAACATGAATGTTATTCAAGAAAAGGTTAAAAGGGCACTTTCATTTTTAGTTAAATACCAAATATTCTCAAAATAAAATGAGTATTCTTGAATTCAATAATAGACTTTTATTGATATAAGGTATATCTTTTAAAAAATATAATACTTCTTGATTATGAATCGGATAAACTGTTCAATATCAGAATTAAAATGATTAACTGAAATGGGTATTATCCATACAATCCATGGACTCAAGATAGTTGTTTGAAACAAGGCTTTTTAAGGTGAAAGAAAGAAAAAAAAAAGAAGAGGAAATCTAATATATTGCTAATTATGGGTTATAGAAGGATATATTGAAGGGCCCATGACCCAAGGCCATGATTGGGCCCAAATTAGAAATCCAATGATACGACTGCTTCAACAAATTGGGCCCTAAGAGTCCCTTTTACAGGCCCAAAAGGAGTCCATAGAGAAGTCCAGTTCTCACCAGAAACGAAACGGGGCCGCAAGGATCCCGTTATCAATTGGCGGTTGATTCAAGCGAGGGAAAAAGGTGGGGGAAGGGCGGGAAACGGCATCGTTTCGCCGTCTAATAATTTTGACCGTTGGAGAGAATACATAAATGAAAATAAGAAAGAGGGGTTGGTCCCCTTAATGGCAAAAGGGTTGTCTGGTAGTGACCAGCGAATTCCCACTTTCTTTATGCTCGCCCTTAATTTTCTCTTTTCTTTTTAATAATTATTACAGATGATGATCAATCATTGTGATTATAGAAAACCCAAAAAAAATTAAGGGAAAATTATTAATGGGTAATATCCAAATCAGTCTCATTGGATGCATCATGTGATCCAGTCTGTCTGTCTGTCACTGTTTTGCTTTCCTTCGCTGTTCTCTCCTTGATCCTTTCTTTTCCTTTCTTTTATTTTTCCTTCCTTTTCTTGTCTTTGATTTATTGTTTTCTTCTGGGTCAGTTTGCCAACTCTCTGTCATCTTTTTCTTGCCCCCTTTTTTGTCATATTGTTATCATTTTTATTTTCTCCCTCTAAAGGAATCTCTCATCACCTTGCTTACTTTTCTTTCTACTTCCTGTTCAAGCTTTCATGGCTACTAAATCTTCAACAGCGACATCACTTCATACTCCTACTGAGGTACGTATGTTTGTTTTTACATGTATGGATACATAAAGTTAAACTTGAGTTCTTGATCGTTTTACATGTATGTATATTGTTGTTGTTGTTGTTGTTGTTGATCAACTTTTTATGCCATCTTTATCCGTTTGATCAAGACCCAATTTTTATACTTGGATGAACTGTGACGAGGTTTATCTAAAAATTTTGTTCTTTTTATGACCCACTTGGATTATAAGTGTTTCTCGTTCTTAATTGTCTTGTTAGACTATATGGGGAATGATAAGTTTCGTTCTGCATAATCATGGATCCAATTTGGTTTAGCCTAAGTTTGAAACTTTGTCATCCTATGAAGCATAGGATGAGTATCGATAGTTTGGATCATGAGTAAGGTACGTTAGATACTAGTACAGGAATTTGTTAATGGTTCTATATCATGTCATCATGCATAGACTTTTCCCAGGGGAGTAAAAAGAAAGATCACATGAAAATATGGCTATGTTAATACTATCATGACAGAAGTTTAATCCTGGCTAGATGTCACTAATGGCTTGCAGCTTCTCCCTGTCCTAATTTGTAAAAGAAGAATGGTTATGGTCCAAACCTATCTTTTTGGCTAAAAAAGATGTTTGGCCATGTTCATCTTTTTTGAGAAAAAGTAAAAGAAAAATCGTGAACCTCATCATGCATGTAGGTTGAATTAGTCCTAAGATAAATCTCACATGAAAATATCTTTGAGATGGAAATGGCCCCATGAGATGTAGGAGTCTGACACTTCCTGTTGTGTACGCATATGTATGTTTCATTATGGTCATGGTGTAGTTACCTACTTGCCTTTTTCACTTTTGGACTGTTGCATGTTTTTGATATTTGATTGGTGCTTTTTCCTTTTTAAATTTAAAGTTACCCACCAACAACATTATTTCCACTTTCAATTATCATAGTTTTTGTTATCTTGGGATTATTTCCACTTTCCATTGCCTATAGTTTTTGTAATCTTGGGTGTTTTGATCCTTTAGTAGCTTATTATCCTGAACTCATTGCAGCCAATTGAGCCCAAGGTCGTTGAAGAAGTAAAGCCTATGGAACAAGAAACTGTTTCTTTACCCAAGGAAGCTAAAGAAGAAGACAACCCCAGAACAGAGGAACTGCCGAGTGAGGCAAAGCAGTTACCTAAACCAGATGAAGAGGCGGTTGATGAAAAGACGGAACGATCAGCAGTTGAAACAAAAGATGATTCTGTTGTGGATATTCCGGTGAATGATAAAATTGAAGTGGAGAAAGTCTCCATCTCTCAGTCACATGAACACAGTGAGCCAAAGCCAGTAGTTGAAGCTGTTACTGGCGAGCCAGTCACACACTCAACTGTCCAAACCGTAGGAGAGGAAACGGATAAATCAGCAGTGGCATCAGTGATCACACAGCCAGCTGCTGAAACTGTTGCAGAACTATCAGATAAACCAGCAGTGGCATCGGTGGACGAGAAACAACTGGAGGCATCTAAGGAAACCGATTCTCCTGAACCATCGGTTGAAGTTGTTGAGAAACCAAAGGAGTCGTCAGATATTGTTTCTACCAAAGAGTCTCAAGTAGTTACTGACAGTTATGAAGCAGTTGTGAAAGAGGTTGACGTTTCTGTTGTTCCTGAAGTAGAAGAGAAACCAAAGGAACAATTTGAAACCACAGAACAAGTTGAATCTGAACCGGTGGTTCCTGACGTAGAAGCAAAGCCAAACGTTGAATCAGAACCAGTTGTTCTTAAAGTAGAAGCAAAACCAGAAGTTGAACCAGACACGGCAGTTCCTGAAGTAGATGTTAAACCAAAGGAACTTTGTGATGTTACAGAGAAAGTTGACCCAGAACCAGTAGTTCCTGATGCAGAATCAAAACCGAAGGAACATTCTGAAGTTGCTGAACAAGTTGAAAACGTAGAAAATGTTGAACCAATCTTGAAACAACAGGAGTCATCAGAAGTTCCTCCTCTGAACGAACCAGAAGGAGCTACAGTAAATGATACTGAAAAGTTGATAGAATCCAAAGATATAGTTAAACCAGAATCACAAGTTTCTAAAGTGGAGGCAAAACCAGAGGAACTATCTGCAGTAACTCAAGAAGATGAAAAACCAGAAGGTCTAGATCCAGAAGTTGTGGTGAAACAAGAAGAGCAAACTGTTGTAGCAGAAGAAGTTGAGAAACAAAAATTGCTAGATTCTGAAGTTCAGGCGAAATCGGTAGAAGAACCTGAAGCTGCTGAACAAATTGAACTCAAGTCCACAGATGAAAAAATAGAACCTGCTGGGCCTGATGTTGAGGTAAAACCAGAGGGAGAAACTGAAGTTGCTGGAAAAGTTGAACCCAAGGAAAGTATCAAATTTGAGACTGTAGCAGATGAGGGGACATTGGCTGATAAAGTCGAGGATAACGCATCTAGTAAGGAGGTGCAAAGCATTAAAGAAGGAGAATCTAGCGCCACTCCTCTTCCTGAAGGAAAGAAGGAAAATGAAGGTACTGAAGTAGCTGAAGTTCCATCAAAAGGAGCAGAAGTGGAAATAGAAACTGATGGACAAGAGAAGAGAGACACTATAAAAACTGAAGGCGAGATAATAGATAATGATGTTCCGAGTGAAGTGTCTCAGCCAGTCAAAGTGGATGATATCAAGAATGTGGTTTCAAGTGCTGAAGTTACTGAAAGATTATTCGAGGGAGAAATCACTGGTAAAAGTGTTGAAACAGTTGCTGAGAAGGATAAAGAGGATAACGTAAAGGTGGAGACACCAACTTCTGTTGAAACCAGTAAGGATGCAAATGGCAAAGAGAATTTGGAGGAAACCGTTACAACTGTTACTGAAACAATTAAAGAATCTCTAGATTCTGGTTCAGCAGTAAAAGAAGAAAACATTGCAAAGCATAAAGAAGATATGTCAGAGAAAGAGAATGTAGAGGAGATGGCCAATTCTCAAGTCCAAGATTCAGAGCTTTCTTCCAAGGATGGTGGTGATGCGAAAACATCTCGAGACCTGCCAACAGAAGTTCCGGCCAAGTCTACTCAAAAGCAATCACATAATATTTTAACCAAGGTCAAGCAGTCACTTGTGAAGGCCAAGAAAGCTATCATTGGGAAATCTCCAAGCTCGAAGACCCTCACCTCTGACAAGAACGGTGATATAAAAGTGAAATAATTATGAGAAAACAAATCAGCTTGCATGAACATAAAAAAGGTTGTGGAATTTGCTCGTCATTTTACAGATTTTAGTTGCGTGTAAACTCAGATATTCCTCCATTTTACTCTATTCTTTCAGCTGTATGTATTTGCGTGCATGATGTTTGCTGGCTTTTTCTAGTTATGATACAGAAAACTACGTTAGTTGTGAAGATTGATATGTAGATACTACAGTTGTTACAGATATATGTATTTGTTGGTTTTTTATAGTATTGGATTGGATTTTTATGTTTCTGATTTGTCATAGTGAAATGAGATGCTTCCAAGATTGTTGACAGATTGAACCATTGACTGAACCAACTTAAAAGGACCTCGGAGAGGGGGTTCGGGGAGCTTGGGAGGTTTCTGCCGTTTCATTGGTTCCTGGGGTAGAGATATCCCTGTTTCCTGGCATGGCAATAGTTGCAGATTTCTCGTGCAGTCTATTGCCTCGCACTGTAAACAAACAGTATATACGTCGAGTCTCAACTAGTTATAGAGAGACACGAAATGCATTGAATTTATTGGAATCATCTTTTTCATTGGTCGAAAGAATTTGTAACAAAGGTCTACAAAGAAGAGAACACTAAGAAACATATTTCTAACGTGTAAGTGCATGTACAAATGCAAAGAAAACACTTAGCTCATCTCAGCGTACCAAAATCTTTGAATATTCCAACTTCACTGTCCTGAAATTAGAGTCCAATATGATCACAAGCTTCAACTTCATTCAGTCCCATGGAACTATTCGTATGTGCCAGGAGTCATGATGAACAAAGAGTCTGAATATGGACTCTCCTCTGCGGTAAGATAGTCTCTCAAGTGCCTGTCAGTCGCCGGCCGCTGCATATACAAACGAAGGAGAAAATAACACATTAACTTGATATAATATCACTTGGCAACTGCTGCTAATTATGGCTGCAAATGCAAACTCACCACCTGTTCTACTAGGCGCATTATCATTTGCATTGGCTGATTTTAGAGCTCCATTCTCAGCAACTTCTGATGCTTGAACACTATTTTGCACCAAAGCAGACTGCTCAAAACATTCATTTGTCACCTGGCACTGGCATTAGAGACAAAACTTGGCTTAGACTCTTGGCAAACTGACGGGAAAGAGTAATTCAGACTAGATGGATCACACAAGTCCCCGGAAGTTGCCTCTGAAATCTTTAATTCCCTAAATGCATACGTTGGTTTCTTATTATCATCTAATGCATACGTTGTCAAAGTTTGATAATTGTTAGGAGAACCTTTACTGCGGAGAACAAACACGTCAATTCTTTGAAGACAAGTATAATCTGATTTACAGTTTTGACAAGTTTTAGATTTAGTCCCAGAAAATGCAACTTCATGGTGAGTTCACAAACCTGAGTAGAAGACATTCCATTCATTGAGCTATTAGCTCCTCCATTTTGCATAACTTGTGCGTTGACGTTACGGACAGAGTCCTTTGAACTAGAGACTGGGGCTGAGTCCAAATTATCCAAGGGACCTGGCACCCCAGCAGCATTCAGTCCAATTGTGTTTCTTAGAATTGGTCCACCAGACATTGGCATAAACGGTGCACATGGATATGGCATTGGATGCCCTTGACTAGAAAGCCCAAACATTGGGAGACTAGATCCCGCCATTCCATGCAAAGCAGTTGGCCCTGAGATTGGTAAGCCAGGAAAATGCGCACCATGCATTGGAGGCACCTGACTCATTGAGCAGTTAGAAGATCCGCCAATCATATCAGGCAAACCCATCCCGAAACCCATTCCCATTCCAACACCCATGGGAGAGAATTGAGCCATATGAGCAGCGTGCATGTGAGGCATTCCCGGGGGCATCATCATTGGTGGCATATACAAGCCAGCTCCCATTGACATAATCTGCATAAAGTCGGTAAATTGTCACAAACATTTTGTGAATTTACATACTTTCATAACATGAAAGAACAAACTTAGGTGATGAATGGAAGGAAATTACCTGTACTTGAAGCTGAAGTGTCTTTAAGTATTCAATAGCCTCGTCAAGCATTGAAGCTTTGTCCACCTAATAGGAAAGAAAGTAAAAGTCAACACCAGGAAAGATGATAAGAACTACCCAGTATTAGCTACTTGGTTCTATACGACATCCACTAATACAAGGAAAAATGCAGCTCATACAAACTGAACAATTCCCAGCACAGGTGTAATGGTCTAACTCGTAGCTAACTGAAAAATTCTGCGAGATGGATGAGAAAATAAGAACAATGAATTAAGACATTCAACCTTGTTGCAATTTGGTATGAGTTCCTGTAGAGCACGCATCTTTTCATTGATCCTATCCCTTCGCCTCTGTTTGTCCAAGTGCAAACAAAACCAATCAGGATATCATAATTTGAAGATGCAGAATGCAAATACAGAAATAGTCAGACGCTGTCTTCAGATGAATCTTTAATGTGAACAGTCCTGCTCACCCTTTCAGACAAATTATGTACTTCTGCTGCTCGGCTTCTCTTGGAACCAGTACCTCCGCGAACAGGAGCTGCTTTCTTTCCACCTACTGATTCCTCTTCAACATCCTGCATTTAGTAGATTCTCTTGGGATTTGAAAGAATAAGATACTGAATACATAGCAAAATAATTGCAAACGTGTGAAACCTAAATCCAATCTTACTTCACTAGGACCTTCAGACTCTTCTGCTTCTCGGTGTTTTCTCTTCAAGATCTGTGTTGGTTCATCAGAAACTCTCTCCACACTATTCACTGAGCAAACAGAAGAAGCAACTACAGGTTCTGCAGTCTTTTGACCATCTGCCAACCCTTTTGTAGCACTTTCAGCAAGTTGACTATGATGTTTATCAATCTTAGAGTCATATTCTTGCTCCCTAGCTTCTGGTTGCTTCGCCATAATGAGTTCCTCAGCAACCTTAGGCTCCAGTGGCTTGGCATCAACTTTAGATGACAACACAACAGGACGGTGGTGATAGTTCATTTCCTTTTGAAAACTGTTAGATGTTTCGATGAGAATAGATTTGGCAGGATTGCTACTACTTGCAATTGAGTCCTTATCCTTACTTGGCAATCTTTCCGAGCTTGATATTCCTGAAGCAGGCCTTATGCCAGTGTTCTGAAAATTAGCTTTGGCAAGAGCAACTGGTCTTGAGAAATGTGAAAAATTCAATAAACTGGGATTAGTAGTAGGCAACACCGAGACATGCTTTTGTGCTTTTACGTTGGGAAAACCACCTCCTGAAGGTGGAAGTCGCATTGAATCTCCAGAAGAAGCAAGGTGGGTTGAATTATTTGTGCTCTCGCCATTATTAGCTGAAACTCGAGATCGAAAAAATGGAAATGATGATTGATATTGCTGTGACGATGATGAATATAACTGACTAGCAGTAGTTCCAGGCCTAATTGCATTAACATCCCTAGCTGACGAAACCCTTGGCAAATGCCCTTGCTCTGAACTAGAGCCATTATGTACAGACACAGCATGTGAGTTTCTGAATGATTGATTGCTACTGCTTCTCTTATTCAAGGATGCAAAACTATTCCGTGCGTGCTCATTTACAGTAACGCCAGATAATTCAGTGAAAAACTCATGACAATAATCTTGCTGTAAAGAATCATCCATCGGATAATTCAACCAAGGAACCACCTCATCATCTTGATTCAAACCCATTTCAACAGATGGAACAGACATCGGAACTTCATCTACGGCAGATTCCATGGCCCCAAATCCTCCCATTTTTGTGTTACTGCCATTGCCAATATCTTTATCCCTGATCTTCGCGGTTTGAGATTGTGCCTCAACAGAATTTTGAATCTTTCTGCCTTTGCTTGACTGAACTTGACCATTTTCCCATACTAACTCAACAAAATCATTTTCAGGTCTGGTTTGAAAGAACCATATAGAACAAAAAATAAAAAAATAAAAAATAATGAAAACGAAACAATATTAAGATGAGCAATCAACATGAACTCAAAGGATAACATATGGCATACCAAAACCAAATGAGAAAAGCCATAACAAGGATGAGAAATCAAACGTACACAGAAGGCGGATCAGTTGAGCATGTGGTATTCTTCTCCTGGGAAGAATCAAACTTTCCTTTAGCCAATCGATATACTAGCTCCGACAGAGGCATGGTAAAAATTTTGGCACCAGTTTTTTCACCAAGGAAAAAGCCCCAATCTTTTTCCAGGCATTTCTCGATTATTGATGCCTCCCAAATACAGCTCTTTTAACTCTAGCAAAAGTTCAAAGAACCCAAGAACATATGCAGAGCCGCTAACCAACAAGTTTTCACGTCACAAAATGCTCGACAGAAACCACACTATAAGACAATGCCAGTAAGCATACAAGTGATAAGGTAGAGAACAGGGGAAAAAAGGAAAAAGACTACTTCTTCCACGATTACATAATTTACAAAACTATATAATCTTTCCTTTAGATACACCAGTCCTTGTCAGTAATCAGCCTGATATATGAATATAAAAACCTCTAATTAAATATAAAGTACCAGTCAAACTTAAACCTATTCTTTAATTTGCTAATAATAAAACTATTCTTTAATGGCTCTTAAAGATCATAAAGAAATAAAAATAATTCCAAATCAAGCTGCTTGAACCTTAAAATATATCAAAGCATTGGATCTTTTCCACTTCCCTAATCATTAAAGATAAAACCCAGATCAGGTTTTTAAAATAAACAACAGTGTTGTGCAAACACCAGTAAAACTTGAAACTTGAGGAAGAGCTCAGAAAACCTTCAAGACCCAGTAGTCAATTAAGTTAACTTGATAAAAAAAGATCAATCAAGAAAAGGAGAATTTGAGAAAATCAAAGCTCCTCGAATGAGCAAAAGGGGGGAAAAAGCTATGGCGAAACACTTGATTGTAGAGGGTGGAATATCATAACAGCAGGAAGTTAACCAAAAAAGTTGCGAACTTTAAAAATCAAAAAAGAAAATGGATGGAGGGTATGAGCTCGAATAAAGAGAAGAACTCAAGTTTACGAGAGACGGGGACAGCCAGGTGGACGCAGAAGACGGCGAAAGGCTAGCAGAGATTGCAGGGGGACCAAAACACATCACACGCCCAATACTCTCCCACTTTAAAGCTTAACCTCATTTTCTTTGCTGCTTCAACTCTACTGTCACTGACTTGCTGTAGATTCTGTTCTTCATTTTTATCGTTTTTTAAGTATTTGTTTTCTTGATGTGGTGGGCCCTCTTTTTACAATTTACACCTAACCTTAATTTTCCCACACATTACCGGTGGAAGGGGGAAATAAATTAATATAAAATTAATAAATATTTAATATTTAATATAAATTAATATATATTATTATATTAAATATGCTAAATCAAATAAATTAAAAATTAAATATATAATAATTGAATCGAATTAAATAAATAAAAAATTGAATATATAAATCATATAATTAATATAAAATGAAGTTGTTTCATAATCAATAATTCAATTCACTTAATTATTCAATATCTTAAAACGAATTGAAAATCAAAAATTAAAAATTAAAAAATTAAAGAATAATAATTTAACTGAAATCAAAAATCAAATTAAAATTACGGAATATGATTGGTTTATTCAATTTGTTGATTTTTGAATATTTTTATATGATAATGTAATAATTTTTTTTGTTTAAAAAAATAAAATAATTAGTGATAATGTTGGATAGTAATAAATATAAATGATATAAAGGAGAGGTTAATGGTGTGGTTGGGTGGTTGTTCGGAATTTTATAAATTATCCTTTAGTGTTGGCAATGGGTTGTTTAGAGGTGGGCTCTTGTGCTTGCTGCTTTCATTATGGAATTTCATATTTTTTTATTCAATCATAATATCTTGCCCATTCAAATATGTTGGAGGGTACTTTCGTCCTTTTCTTCCTCATTTATTGGATATTAGTCTCTTTCTTCGAAGGATTGATGAAAAGCATTGACTTGGGTTATGATATGGCCTCTTAAATAAAATCTTCATGCCCTTCATTTTGGGAGAGACTTTCTATCCCTCTTTAATCAAGTGACTCATGCCAACCTGGCATTCCTATAAATAATATTAAATTTTATTAATAATATAACAATATATTAATTTTATATTTATTAATATATTATTAATAAATAAATAATGATAGGTATGTATGTAGAGCAAGATAGTTAGACATCCAAAAAAGTCCTGAAAATCATCATGATTATCTCAATAAAATACTAATAATCCAATGGATTACACCAAATATGCTCCAATTTTCTGAAACAACTTTTATTAGTGTACATAAACCATCATATTTGACCTTCAAATAATAATAATAATAATAATAAGCTAAGTACAAGATCATTAAGCTCAGAATTGACATTTGATTTGATGTTAAATGAGGAAAGTTAGACCCGAATAATTATAAAAATGATGATTTTTTTATGTTATTATGATTGATTAATAATAAATAATTTATATAAATTATATTTTAATATTTTTATTTATTTATCTATATAGAGCAAATTTCATGGTAATTTTTAGAATTATAGGAATAAATATGGGAAGGTGGACCCCATATTTGCAGACAAAATGAAATGGGTTAGCTCCACGTGGATGCTCCATGATCTAGCAAGGGATTTGGGGCAGTGTCCAAGTGGACCCCCCCAGGATTTGGACTTTCCATTTCTCTTATTTGTTTGCTGGGTGCATGCACCCTTATCTTCATAATTTTAGGCCCTGATGCCTTCTTTGCCTGATTCTGCATTAACCTCATGTGTGTGTATATATATATACACACCTGTATACTTCGAGTATTTCAAATACTATTAATATTAAGATACCAATAATTGATGGAGGATTTTCAACAGTTGGAGATGGGCCTGGACAAGTTTGAAAGTTGAATGGGAAGAGATATGGTTGGTGGTGCATGGAGTCGAGTTAGACCCCACCGTTCCCTACCACGTGTTCTTCATTCTTTCCCTGTTTCTTTGTTTTGTCTGGAATTTTATAAAGCTCCATGTTCTTCCCCTTTCTCCATTTCTTCCCTGCAATCTCTTTTGAACCGGTTGAAAACAGTGACCAGTGACCATCCTTTTACCCTTCAGAGTATGTGGATAAATAATTGTAAATACATTTTAATTTAGATCATTATTATCAAGAATCATGTTCATATCCAGATGAAGTTAGCAGAAACTTTTGGGTGGGGGCAGTATATTCCGTGCCTAGCCTAGCTAGAATAATTAGGCCAGCCACTGCAAATTTCTAGGATTCTCCTGCAGAGCAGCAGCACCGTTTTCTTGGACACTCCTCGTCCAAACAAAACCTATGACACATCATCCCAAGAACCCTGAAGCCGCCATTGCCACTGCCACCATCCATCTCCGCCCATCATATTTCGAAACCAATAATAATTTTCTGACAGTCTTTCCTACCTTCCCTTCCTTTTTTTAATATTATTAATGCCATTATTTGTAGATTACGATGTTGAGTGTTAGCTTGTTGGCACTACTAGAAATTTAATACTAAATTAACACTGTGTCTGTCTGTTGCAGAAATCTGTGAAGGAACAGGCCGAAGATAATGTAAAGAAATTGTTCCACGTAGGGCCATCGTCTCTGCTTCTCTGCTACCTGCACATGACCATTCCACTCTTTAACATGCACAGTTATCTCTAACTTCCTTGAAAGGTTTCTTGCTTTTCTTTTTTCTTTCCATCAGAGTTCCCAAGCCAGGGTGCTGTAAATTAATTAATATGCACGGATCAAAGAGAGTATATACATAAGTTGTGCCCATAATGTGACCGCTGATGAACATTTAGTGATGAGATAAAATAATGGCAGATGATGAAACTGAAGATCAAAAATGACAGAAGAAGCAGAAAGCAGCACACAACTTTTACAGAAAACAAGAAGCGTGCGGTATATAGAACGTCACTGTGCATGTTATATGGTGTTGGTTTTGGTTAAAAATATGTTAGAGATTGTTGACAGGTTTTGCCCATACCCTTTTTGTAGATGAGGACACGGATTAAAAACAAAGGAAATGTCCTAAAGCTTACACAGAAGAAGTTGTGTTTCATTAATTATACAAGGTCATGAACGCTGTTTGTTTTATTTGTTATTCGTTGAATATCTAAAATGGGCAAGACATGAAAAGACAAGAAAAGTTGATAAGGATGATGGAGGGCAGACGAGATATGGTTAGGGGATACGTTAGTTTTAGTGCAAGTTGAATCATGTTATCAGGCCAGATGGCCTGATAATATGTATGTATATTTATATTGGTGATGATTTGTGGGTATGGCCCCTAGGGAAATGGTCCGAATTGATTCGTTAGCCTAGGGGTTGTGTCCTCTTATGTTGCCACCTTAAATGAGGTATATTTCAGAAAGAGCCGTAGACAAAACTCTACTACAACCCACTCGTAGAAAATAAGGATGTATCGTATAGTTTGACAAAATAAAATACAGAACCAAGAGTGTAGACGAAATCAGGGAGTGAAGTATGGTGGCTGCCGTCAGTTCTTGAAGTTCAGGATTCGAAGACTTTGACAATGCAATGGAAAGAGCTTTTGGTTGTACGGTTTCACTACTAGATATGATATGACTCTAGCTCTCTGGCCTGCGATAATGCTGTTCGATAGCCCAACACAGATGACAACAGAATCTTGAGTTCACTTCGACTATTGGGCTGCCCAATTCATTACATGCTACCATTCATTTGTCTTTAGTTGTCATCCAACTGGGCACTGATGTATACATCAAGCAAACAAAAACAAATACCCCCTTCTTCCGAAACCCCATACTCGATTATTGTTCGTATATGAATATTTTGATCGTTTCATTTATAAAACTCAAACTTCGAACTTCTAGTCAAAACATACAAATGAATGATAATCTTATGCACCCGACACCAACCCCCATGAATTTGCTGTAAATTAATAAGATAATAGCTCAACTAAACCATGCCCGCAAGGCATGGTCCGTCTTACCAAATTTATAGCAGGTATCAAGACACAGCAAGCATAATGGCTCCGCATATGTACGCAAGAGGCAACTGATTCCAGGCCCATGCATGTTCTTGCTAACTTGCATCTTAAGAAAAGGGACATGCAAGCTCATTAAAATGATTTCCAGCATTAAAGCCTTTTTTCCTTAGCTTTGTCAATTTTAAGTACAAATAAAATCTATATTTAATGAAGGACGTGGTTTAATGGAAACTTTATGAAAAAGGAAAAGAGGAAAATGGAGCAGCTGATAAAAGGTTGTAATTAACTGGCGTAGTGACGGCAACATGGGATTGAATTTGCCCTTTATGCATAAAGTAATACAGGATTACGTTACGTAGGTTTCATTGATACATTGTTGGTCGGTTTATGTGATGGAAAAGACAGCCCAATCACTACTCTTCACGTGGAATTAATTGCCCCAACTCACAGCCTGCATATATAATATATATGGAAGGGCAACAATGGAGATGATGCAAGAGAAGAAACTTGCCTCTATCAACAAGAAGAAGAAGCAGCAACAAAAGTGAAGAATGTCAGACAGCACGGCCAATTGCGTAGATATTCTCCTGGCCATCATCTTGCCTCCACTTGGTGTTTTCCTCAAATATGGCTGCCAGGTTCATCTCCATGTTTTTCTTCAACTTAATTTATGATATTCTCTTCAGTTGTCTTGATTACATCATGTCTATGTTAATGAATATATGGGTGGGGAGTTGCAGGTGGAGTTTTGGATCTGTTTGGTCCTGACCCTTTTCGGCTACATTCCTGGGATCATCTATGCAGTCTATGCCATCACCAAGTGATCATCCTTCACACACATATCTAATTGTGGTAACAACCAGCTATCTTTAACTCTCCATCATTGTGTAGTACTGTGATTAATCAAGAAAGTTACACACGGTTTATGTTCTTTGCATCAAACCAATCATATGATGGATAATTTTCTTCTTTCTGGACATTTCGGACAGGTGGGAAATCGATTATCCTTTGATTTCATGGAGCATTTCTGGTGTGGATTGGAGGGATGGATGATGTTCATGTTCTGTTTTGGTTCCAAATGCAACTCAGTAGTAAGAAAACTTTCTGTTAATTTGATGTAAAGAGGTTGTGGGTCTTAGCAGGGCAATAACCTTGCCAGAATTTGTCTGTAATGTGCTTTGCATTGTCATTTTCCAACTTGTCTTGTCATGTGGCGATTTGGTAAATGTTGAATAATGGTTGAAAATGCCCTTTCACCGGAAATAATTAAATGGATTCATTATCACATTTTGAACCTTTAAAAGCAGAATGATAAAGATTATGGATATGCCAGGTTGTGTAGATCTCCGGTTGCTTTCAGGCAAAGAAAAAGAGAAAAACTGATAACTTTACTAAAAGAGCTGGACAAAACAACAAAAGCAGATGCCATGGATGTATCCCCACCAAGACTACTTTTTTTCTTGCTATAAATTCAACACAGTAATGGCTACTGGGCCAGCATTCAATAATTTACATATCAACTAATTTCATTGCTCCACATACCTGTTAAAAGCAGATGTACATCATAATCCTCGTAGTTTAAGATTGGCACTTGTAACTTATCGAAAGCTATACTAACAATCAGAAAAGAAAGGCTCTCTTGTTTGCACCCATTAGTCAAAAGTAAGATTGATTTTAGAGTGTTTCTTTTTTGCCTTTTGATTCCTGGCTGTAGTAAGCTTATCACTAAAAATGTCTACAGAAACCGACAGATTTTCAGTACACAAGAACGTTGATGATGTTTCCATGGTTAACAGAAGCAATAAGGGTTTAAGGAAACAGGAACCATGTTCGGCTAAGATGAGAAAGTAAATGGCAAATTGAAATTTGGAGTAGAAAGTTGATTTCATCCTTTAAACTGCCATTCTCTGCGGCACATGGGGCAATGTGCTTGAGAGGTTTGCGAGTTCACCCATTTTAAGATGCAGTGAAGATGGAAAGCATGGTTGCATACTCCCCAAACTACAATAGAAGAAGAAAAAAAGAGTGGACAAAGCATCAGTTTCAATGCAACACGAAACATGAACACATACATCAACAGAGCAAAGAAAAAGGGTGAAAGTGGATCTTGTTAACTGATTCAAAAGCGAACTTGATACTATTATTTGATCATTGACATCTGAACAACATTAAATTATTTGAAGAAAAAGATTAACTAAAAAGGAAAATGATGCATCATGTCTTGCCGATGAAGATAAGTCAAAAACATATTCTTAGAATGCACGACAAAAATGTGTTCTCATGGAGAAAATAAAACTCAGTACGATCTAACTTTCAAATTCGTGATTAGAGGTCACTGTAAAAGTTCATCATTTCATACAAACGTCCATATTGACTGTTTGTTGAATGGAAAAGATCTTGTTGTGGCAAGGAATAAGCACCGAGTTAAAGCATTTCTCGATCATAGGCTGATTCGGAAGATCAATAAAGGAACTCCTCATAAATAAATATTCACGAGCAAAATGACAGAATGAAGAAACTCATCATGAAGGTTTGAAGTAGCTAAGCTATGGACTTACTTAATGGACAATCATCGCCGGGGAGTTTACATTCAGGACAGCAGCCATCAAAGGCCATCCTACAGATCCCACATGTTTCATCTTGAGCATCCCACGTCCATGACGCAATAGCATGCCACCTACAATTCATGCAAGGGACGAGTTATAGTTAACCATCAACGAAGAAAATACTTAGCAGGTTTAGTTGATAAGGTGACAGGAAATGAGAAGATAAAGAAAACATACTCTGTTAGAAACCATGGCAGGCAATAGGAAAGAAAACAGGTCAAGAGAAAACCAGATCCTCTGAAAGCTTAGACAAAAAAATTGGAATAAAAATGACTGCAAATTCATGTCTAAAGTCTGAAACAACCGTTGAATGTTTCCTTCACAGTATTTGAAGCATTCGCACCACCACAGCCATAAAATAAAAGATGCATTCATAGAAACCGAGTCATTCAGAATCTAAGCATTTTACCAGAGCACACTATCATTCAGTACTCAATGCATCAAAAGTTTAAATCTTTAACATATTATTACCTCAAATCTAGTAATAAAACGAATCCTACGTTGCTGAAAGTAAACAGTTGTTCAAGCCAGACTTTGTTCATTGACAAATGCTGGAGTTGCTCCAACATTAAATCATAATTTTTACCCATAATTCAACAAAATTCAAATGGAATGAATCCATATCAGCAAACTAGAAGCCAATAAAGGGATTAATGTTCAGTAAGAAAGAAACCAAATCAGCCCATTAAGGAACTAAAATCGTCAACAATAACATTTAGAACATCATATTCATTACAAGGATACGCAAGAGCTTAACTTTCATTGTCTTCGTTTCCTGCAAGTTCAACAAATATCATTATGGAGTACAGAATCATGAAATTATTGAGATTATGAGTAAGAAGAAATTGAATAACAAGCAACAAACAATTTCTTGGTCATCAAGTTGACATAGAAGATGAACACAAGAAAGTGAGAAATCAAGATCATGAAAATTACTAAAAAGATGGAAACTCTTCCTACCAATGCAATAAAATCTAACAAAACCCACCTCAGATTTCTTGTGAAGTAGTCGGTGGATGATGATTTACTAGGGTTTCATGAAAAATTTGAACGCTTGAAAAGTGTTTTTGAATTAAATCTGGGTTTTAGGATTTTGATTTTGACAAAGGGTCGATTTGACCCCTCAAGACAACGAGATGTTTCAAAAGTCACAAAGGTCATAAGCCTTCCCAAAATGGGCCAAGGGTGGTTGCAATTAAAGGCAATTTTGAATCAGCTTTATCTATGAACAAAGAAGTTCTAAGTGTTGCGATTAAGAATTAGAGTTGGATTATCCATAATTTCCATTTAATGATCTAATTAGCACATTTTCAACCCAATATGGGTTTTGATATGCAAATTTAGGTATGGGTTTTCGTATGCCCTTCTCTCTTGGGGTGCAACGCATATTATCCCAGTTCAAGAACATGCCTGAGATGGAGCAAAGCAAGAAGATGGTCAGTGAAGAGAGTTTTCTCAGGCAAAGTCAATGAACATCTCAAAAAACAGCAAAAGGAGGTGACATATATTACGTTTCAAAGCTTGTCAGGGAAGTCCCTAAATAACTTGAGCATGATGGATCAGTAACATGGCAAGAGCACCTGCACCGGCAACAGCAAGTGGCAGATGGGCAAGGCTTTGAAGTGAACGGTGGAGTTGGTTAGTCCACATGAAAATATAGGATTCCTTGGAGATGATATGGTGCTGCCTCTTGGAGATGAGCATCATAATGCTCATTGGTCTAATGCTTTTTTTCCCTGAAATTGCTATGTTAAAGTTTTTCATGTCTAGTGCTTTTGGGTATGGTGGTGGTGGTCAGCCATGTTTAAGGGCTTTGTATCTACATAAACCTCTTCATGCCTCAACTCCACATTGCTTGCTTTCCCTTCCCACTATATGTTAATTTACTCAATGATTTCATCATTCATCTACAAAGTAAACTCAATCAAATATTTCTAACTAAAATAACGACACATCATACAATTTTATATTTTAATTATATTATTCTGAATTCTATAAATTTTATTGATTTTCTTGTGTTTTATTCATTTTAAGAAAACTGTAAATATTTTCCATTTTTATAAATATTATCACCCATATGTTATTACAATAACAATAAATTTCTTTCCCAAAAAAAAAACAGTAATTATCCAAAACATGTTTTCTATTATCTTAAAAATAAGCAATAAAATTAGGAAAAATTACAAACTTTTGTATATTTATTGTATTTCAATGTGTTAATAATTCTTTTATTCAATTAATTATTTTGCATTATTGATTTTTATTGAATCAAGTATTTAAAAATTATAATTTTATATACGAATCAAAATTTTGAATTTAAATTTTTGTTAAATCTTGCTTAAAATATAATAATTAATAAGTTTAAATAGAGTATATAATGTTCATTTTTGAAAAATACATATTTTATTAAAAGTATATATTATGAAATAAAACAATAAATATTTAAAAATGCATAATTTGGTTTTGTTTTAACTGTATATATATTTCATGAAATATAAATATTTTATTCTTAATCCTATAAATCAAATATAACATTTTATTAAATATAAAATGTCTCATTGTGAATAAATGAAATCATAAATATCATATATATATATATATATATATTGAGATTGGATTTTGTGAGGCACTATAAAAGGGATTAAATTTGATTTACCAAAAACAGCAAAATTTACATTTGACAACTGCAACAAATTCAAAATCTTGGATTCCATTCCTCTGCTAAATCTAATCAAATAACATGTGAAACCGATCTGATATACATTCTACCACCAACTCATCTATCTCGGATTTGATCATATCTTGAATTAAAAATTATATTATAATTTATATCCACGTATCCATGAAAGATTATGTAACCGAAAATAATTATGAGTTATAAAATTTTGAAATAATGAATGATGATTTGGAAATGATATTATTTTATGGGTCCATTTCAGAGAATTTGAATGATTATATCGTTAACTCCCAAATCACTCATTAATGTTTCCAACTAAGAACTGACAAATAGTTGTATGATGTAGTCAGACATTGATCCCTATATAAGGCACTGAGAAGAATGAGAAGTTTCAGACAATCTTCCAGTTTCTTTGCTTTATTGGGTTGTATCATCACACCATGACCAGGAAGAAGGTGAAGCTTGCCTACATCACAAATGATTCTGCTAGAAAGGCGACCTTCAAGAAAAGGAAGAAGGGTTTGCTGAAGAAGGTGAGTGAGTTGAGTACCCTTTGCGGTATTGATGCCTGTGCAATTATTTACAGCCCTTATGACTCTCAACCTGAGGTATGGCCTTCTCCTCTTGGGGTGCAACGCATATTATCCCAATTCAAGAACATGCCTGAAATGGAGCAAAGCAAGAAGATGGTCAATCAAGAGAGTTTCCTCAGGCAAAGAATCGGCAAAGCCAATGAACAGCTCAAGAAACAGCGAAAGGAGAATCGCGAAAAGGAGGTGACGCATGTCATGTTTCAAAGTCTGACAGGGAAGTCCCTGAATAACTTGAACATGATGGATTTGAATGATCTTGGATGGATGATCGATCAATACTTGAAAAATATCAACAAGAAGGTTGAGACCACTACTAAAGAGAATAACAGTAATGTCCATGTGATAGCAAGAGCAGAAGCAGCACCATCAACACCTCCACCGGCAACAACTGAGCTAACGGGCTGTATTATAGAGGCTGCACCACCGCTCCAGCAAGTGGCAGACAGGCAGACCTTTGAAGTGAACATGGAAGCCATTCAAAGACAGCAATGGATTATGGAGTTGGTTAATCCACATGAAAACATGGGGTTTGTTGGGGATGACATGGTGCTGCCTCTCGGAGATAATCACCATAATTCTCTTTGGTCTAATGCTTTTTTTCCTTGAATTGCTATGTTAAAGTTTACATGTCTATGCTTTTGGGTTTGGTGGTGTAATTACCATGGTGATGTTCAACCATGTTGGGGACCTTTGTATCTAAATAAACCCTTTCATGCCTGAAATCTACATTGTTCCTCCACATTATATATTAATCTATCCAACGATTCCAATGTTTGCTCATTCATTTACAAGTATTCTCGACTTCTCACATTTGATCTAAAGAGGGTTCTTACATTGCATTAATTTTCAAGGTGTAAGATAGGGATAATCGATTCTACCTTCCATTTTTGCCTTCAATGACTAATCATCCCAAGGTTGGCAGGTGACGTCCAAACAAACTATATATTAAAAATCTCTTTACTGAAACAAGCTCTTGTAAGGATCCGATCATTGGGTTCTTGTAGAATTAACCATTGATTGAAGGCCTTCCCAAAGGAAATATAGGTTGAATTCATGCATGAATTGAGCCAACAGATTGCATAAGAATTATTTGATCATTTATATACAGAAGAACAGAAAAACAAACGTTACTAAATGCATATCTTGATCATAATATTTTGTTGTGATGATAATAATATATATAAACATTTAAATAGTAAATACTTGATAAGTAATTCCTTTAAATTGAATACTTCTAGCGCATCAATGAAGTTTTTTTATAAAAGAACATCTTGAAGCATGATCCCCTAAGCATCTTGAAGCAATTTGACATAAAACTAATCATAAATAACAGTTGAAAGTGAGAAAAGAAGCATAAATTACATAAGAGTGGAAGTGAGATGACAAAGTGGAACCATAAAAAAGACTAATTAAGAAAGGGATCTAATAAAAGTGTACATCTTTTTAACAATTTAGACGATCTTCATTAATTCCTTACACCTATAATGTTAAAGCAACCCATTCATCTTTCTATAAAGAACAAATACGACCTGAAATAAAGAATTTGTTATGTACGTTTATGAACCCATCAATGTATTGATTTTCATTGAATGTTAAATATGTATTTATTTTGTAATTGTTAGTCGTGTGCTAATAATAATCTATATATGTATATATATTATTAATAAATTCATAATCTTACATTGAGTTCACGTTTTTACATAGGAGATTAACCTTAATTTGTCCATTACTATCTTGTTTTCTATAAAAGTTTCTGGAATATTGTAATACATGCCTAGATTCCCTGTCACAGGCTAAGCCTACAGGAACCTGTATTGGTCATAAAGATTCTTTGATGCATTTATCTTTCTGAAATGAATTAATCCTTGAGAATATTATCCAAGATGTGTATCAAAACCATTAGCCCTCACCAATCCTTTTCTGTCAGTCGGTCAGTCCTTTCTCTGCTTGCCTGAAGAAACCTTTGTCTCTTTGCTCTTTTCAATTGAATGGCTTATAATCTTAATGCTATGTGTTTTATCTGTCGCAGTGTTTGGTAAGTTCATTGTATCTGTGGTATTCTACATGGTGTTTATGCATGTTCTTAAGCAAGTTTATGCAGCCACCGAATATGGGTTTTTGGTTGCATTGTATATAGTCAAGAATCATAATGTTGCTGAAGGATATAAGTTGCAGGAAATGTTCTTGCAGGATATTGCCAGATAATGAACTATATGTTTGACTAAAACGACTGTAACTTGCCATTGGAGAAAGCAAGAATGCATGATAAAAGAAGAATGAAAAGACAGTAGAAAGTGAGAAAGGAAAAGGAAAGGAAAGGAAAGGAATAGGGTTGTCACTTGTCACAGAAGACTAAAGCGAAAGACTAGTACTGAAAGCTTGAAAAATAATGCATGTTCTGGATAAATCACAACCCCTCTTCTTGGAAATATGTTTGATTCCAGGATTAAAAAGGAGGAATAATGTGTACCATAAGACTCTTTCCATATCAGCATCTTCCCCTGATGATGACACTTCGAAAAACCAACTCATCATAATATTCACATGAAAAAAGACGTTTCTTTTCATATATATCTTTGTTCATCATCATAAAACCTTTCCACTCTTTGTGCATGATCATGCTCTACTTCAATGGCTCTTCTAGTTGTTAAGACAAGTTCTCCTATCCAGATCTCATAGAATTAGCAATTCATTGATGCAGACTGGAGCTACAGGGGGTTCGGGCAGCGGTTTCATCTTACCCCATCGATTCATTTTTCATTTTTCGATGGTCGTCTTCAAAAAATTAGAGAATTTTATATATAAGCTAACATCATATGAACTTCTAACTTCATCGTTGGATTGATGAATCATTACTAATTGTTTAGTAGATCATATGAAAAGCTCTTGGTATGGATAATTTGTTCAACGGATTCATAATTCAATATTTTAATTCATTCAGTTATCTCTCGATTATTCTTTTCATTCTTAATATTGGAATCATTCTAAGGAATTGTTTGTTATTTTGTTTGTACCGGAAGTTTTTAGTTCTACTAGCAATCTTACAAAACTAAATTTTTAATTCTTCGAATTAATTGGATTTTCAGATTTTTAAGTAAAAAATTGTTATACTATCGAACAAGTTACGAAGAAATATATTTAACAATATAAAAAAAATATCATCCATATTTAAGAAGTGATAACAATATAATTGATACATTAAAATTGATGAAAATAATAAAAATTATATAACATGTATAAGTTTATTTCATAAATAAATAATCTTTTACTATTAATAAATGAAAAAAATAGTTATTTAGTGATAAAAATGGTTAATTCAAAAGATTACCAGAGAAAATATTATTATTTTATTATTAAATCCAGAATGAAAAATAATATATTATGACTCTCCGATTTCAAGCGTGCCAGGAACCAGTTTCGGTAGCACCAACAAGTACTTCTGGCCCTCATCAATCCCGATGTTACCTTTAATATGGAGAGTATGAGTGATGAAAGTGAAAGCTAATAATTAAATGACATGATTTTCACGCTCTTAAAAGGGAAATACGTATCCTATTTTATTCGCAATTTGTACTTTTAACCATAAACAACACCAACAACTTGTTGCTTCTTCTGTTTCAGACGAGAATCGATGCAATCAGACAAGTGCTATTTAACTATTTGGATTAATTACCTGCACAACATAAGATTCTTCCTCAGATATATATATATATATATACATAAGAAATACTGAGCATATTGTTAGAGCTCTTGCAAGGAACAAGGGGAACGAAATAGAAACAACCAAGAACCAAGAATATGATCGTTGAAGGATGGAAATATGGTTGAAGATACAGAAAGGACTGTGGAAGCAAATCTTGATATTAATTACTCTTATTCATAATTAAAGATTCAGCAAACCATATATATATATAGTTGAAATATTATTAAACAAATATATCAACACTATAGTTTAGCACAAGACATGAACATCATTATGAGAAAAGAAATTTAATTAAGGAATCTGATGAATGCTTCGGTCAAGCCTTTGCTGCTGGTTGATAAATTTGACGGTCTGGTTCTGAGAAACGAGTGGAATGGAAATGAGCAATGAAAGCAGAAGTTTTAGTATCAATACAAGGATCAGCGACCCGCCATGGACCTCTACCATCCTCGTCACTATGAAAAACCTTTCTTGGACATGATACTTCATCATAGCTATAATCTTCTACTCTTCTTGGCTTTCTCTTGAACAAGTTATTAAAGGCAGAGAATGAAGAAGAAGAAAACTTCTTGTTGCTCTGTCTATTGCCACCCATGCTACGAACTAGTTCTTAGCGGTTTTCCTCTTAATCCTTGCTTTTAAAGGGAAGAAAGCAAGAAAAGATGGAAGGTATAGGTGCTTTGGTTTCTTGGGTTTGCAATGAAAACTGCGAGATGTTGCATTCAAATTTATACTAGTGGAGGGTTTAAGCTAGCTCTTGCTAGGAAATGGGTGTTCGATAATAAACAAATAAAATGGGTGGAGAATCTTTGCCAATTCAAATCCATACGAATGGTGAAGATTGAAGAAGAAATATCATGGCAAAAGGGTCTCAAGACATTAGGGTATTACTGTAACTGTGTTGTTAGGCAAAAGCACATGTATTCTGGTCCGCTAAGCTTTGCTTAATTATTGGCCCTTGTATGTGAACAATGACCATAAAAAGCATATCAAGAAAGGCATGTTCTTATTAATTTCTTTGCACTTTTTTGACGACATTTGGTTCGTATTGACCTATTATTGCAATTCTTTTGAAGGCGCAGTCGGGCCGATTCTGGGAGGATAATACGATAATACCATGTTTATCTTCTCTATTTTTCAAATTTTTTACATGTAATTATTAAGATCATATAGTTACGACATTTTTTATGGAAAATTCATCATTATATCAAACTAATTATTGGATCTTTTTTCAAAAAGTTGTAAAAGATGTGTTAGGGATGATAGTATAGGGAGGAAATTAAATATTAGTTAGAGACATGAGTAAGTTAGGATTAGCGTATGTTCTACGAAGTGTTAAAAAGATACCAGTCTTGATTTTGACATTAAAAGCATAAAGCACGTTTTGTATGTGATTAGAGGCTACTAATCAGATGATTACTTAATTAAACAAGCAAGTTTAGTGCCCATGCCCCCTACCTTAAACTAATTAATCTAAAGAGCCCTCTAATCAATAAAATCAGAAGATTTTACAAAAAGTGGTCAAAAGATCATATTAGCCTAAATTTCTTCCTTTTTAATATATAATATAATATACGATTCATCCACTACATTTCTTATATCACTTTTCTTATCTTTTTTTTTAAAAAAAAATAAAAAATGATGCTTCCCCTTTGATATGAATCAAATTTTCATTGAATCCAGAGCAAAAATTATTAAAAACTCAAAAATCCATCCAATCCATAGTAGTTTTAATTTGATTTGGTTGTAATATTGAAAACAACGTCTCAATTTTTGTTTTATTTATTTCAGTTTATTCAGTTCAATTGAAATTTTTTTACGAGAACTGATCAAATAAAATAATACGTTGATTTTATATTAATTAATATATAAAATTTAATAAATACTGAGATATATTATTAATAAATCGAATTCATATAAGAAATTATTGGGTGGGATATTATAAAGTAATAGAAGCAACTAGTTTCCAGCATTAAAGACATGCAAAGCTTAATGGAAAAGATGGTTGCAATGCAGAGCTTAATTGCCAAAAAGAACCCATAGAATGAATTGTTAAACCATCTTTTGGAACAAGAACATGCATGCAAGCTGTTGAGTATCTTTGAATCAAAACCTTAATTAAAATATTTAGCCATTAAAGCTATAGAGCTTGCCATGCCATCCATTGACAACAACTTGTACTATAATGAGAAATTTATCTCAAGAATATTATGCACTTCTTGCTGTAATCAATACTCACTTATTTTAAAATCCAACCTCATTATTCTACAACTACGAATTCATATCTATATATATGCTTCACCATCCCCATTCCTTTATCATCATCTAGCTACAGATTTGCTATTAATATTGTTGATTCTTCTTGGTTAAGCTACTCTTCGATTCCTTGTAATTTGGTTCCGATACCCATCTACTCTTCACCTCTAAAAAGTTCATGAATTGGCAGGTCCAGTGATATCTCTGGGATCTATATATCCTACCCAAAAGCATAAGCATACATGCGTTATCTCTATCTTGATTTATAATAAATTTACAATTGATTCGAATTAAATTCAATACAATCTATTTAACATAATTAACTTACATATTATATGAGATGATTTGATTGTTTAATACTTTATCCGCATGACATGAATGACATAACTAATGTAAAAATAAAACTATAATAACGTAATTTTAAGAAATATTAATGAATCAAATCTAACGTGATATAATCTAAAATTATGGATTTATAAACCGTACTTAAATTTATATTAATTATGCAATATATGAAATATATGAAATCAAAATAATCCTTATTTTATTTATATAGATTTTTCCATGATGGGATGAGATCTCACTTGCCATATCTCCAAGGAAACTTAGAAGCATTTACACTAATTAAAGAAAATTCCTTCTAGAGATAGAGATATATAAATACAATATATATCTTTATTAAAAAGTGAGCTTCATCTTGATAAAATTATCAACAGATATTTGTATTTTTCCACATACCAACATCTCATCTCATAAAGTAGTTATGCTTTTACATTGATCTCCTTCCTATCAATATCTTCATTCCTCTTCCTTCCTTTTTCACTTCTCCCCTTCCCCTTTTATCACTTAATTATCAATAATCATCATCATCATCATAAACATGTAAATTAATATGTTGTACACTTTAACATGCTTCCAATAATAGCATGCAAAGGAAGTTGCATGGATAACCCCTTGGAATAGATTATATGTATATATATATATATATATACAGTACAAATATGCTGGCATCCATTTTTGCTTTAGAATCTTACTACAATATCCCATGCAATTAGTATCATTAAATATAATATTCGACAGATATTTAGAGTTTTACGATAAATATTAAAAATATTCTTTTATTTTAAGATTAGAAAGGACAAAGCAGAGATTGATAGCACAGCCCGAATATTCTTTTATTATTATTATTATAATATTTTATTTAATTAAAATCCATATATACCTTTAATATATTATTAATGATCTATAATTCTATGTTTCATTTGCATGACTATAATATCCAAAAAACCTGAAAATCATCACCTAAACCAGCATGCGAAGTGTATGGCCTGAGTAATATTTTCATTTCCATCTCAGAAGATAAGTACTACAGGATTACGATTTGGTTTGTCCGTGTGAATCTCATTACATGCTTAAACGTGGAGGATAAGATAAAGCTTTCTTACATTACAATCCATTATCCCCTTTCATTATCAACTGCCACTCTTATCCGTAAAGAGGATGAGGATATCTGATTTCAATTAGTGTTGTCGTCTGACCGGAAAACGTCAGGCAGCCTCCGCGAAACCCAGTCGGAGATTGCCTGAGTCGAACACCGTGTGATACACCCTCATGAACACATCTCCCAGAATCCTGACGCGAACCATGCAAGTCAGTAAGACCAGGAAATACAATGCGTTTTTATGGATTAAAAACTGGAAAGTATATGGATGCATACCAGAGAGGACCTCTTGGAGGAGGGATGTCTAAAGCTGTAAATCCACTTACACAAACCGAAGTAATGCCTTCTCCAGTTTTCAGAATGTACTGCAAGTAAAGACAGAATGGTTTTTCTCCATTTCAGACTAGATTCTGAAGGCAACAGTAGCTTGTAATTCCTGCATATATGCATCCAGTTGCGCAAAATGAAACAAACCTGCTCTGGACTGAGCTTGAATGGCCTGTCTCCTATGGTAAATGTGATGTCTGGCATGCCCGCAATGCTAGAACAGTCTATTACTGACTCTCCCATGGGACTTGGCAGGCTGTCGCATAACTGTAATGGATCAAAGTTAGAAAGCAATACATATACTTTTATCTTGGTTTCTCAATGGAGTTGAGGTTTCACATAACTCACCTTATTCACATACTCCAAAGCTGCTTCCTTTGTTCTCTTATGTTTTAACTGATTCTGGACCCAAATGACCAGCATCTCGCAGGCAGTGCAAAGAACATCATCTCCAACTGATGATCCTTCCATGTTTTCCTTGTCAACCACTGATTCGATTTTATTGCTGCAGATAGATAACCATGTTTCATAGTCATTGTAATATGAAGTTTTCAACACAAATAGATTATTGGAAAATAAATATGTATATCTTGCTTTGCATACCCCTTTGCTCTGAAAATGCATAAACCGACCTGTGAGCATACTTGTTCAGGTTCCACCTGAAAACAGAATGAAGTGTCAGTACAATCCAGAATTGAAAAATGCATATAAATGGAGAAAGGGAAAATCCTTGTTGAAAATCAAACAGACCCCTGATGTTAGGAGATCCCAAATTAAGTTTCCATACTGTAAAACCACTTCCTTGCACTCAGCACTCACAATCCCTTGAGCTCCGATTGCGTGGTTGATTTCAGCCACAATAGTCTAAAAATTTCAGATAATTAGTGTACCTTAGTAAAATTAAGATTTCCAGAGCATATAGAAACATGTTTGGTAAAATCCTAATAATCTAATTGTTGGAAAGGATGAAAGGATTTACTGTTGGACCAGCAAGCAGGGACGTTCCTGAATCCACAATTGCAGCACAACCTCCCGCACAAACACCTGTCATATCAATATTCTGCTTCAAATATCTACGGAAAGCAGTTGCCAAATGAAAGTGACTCATGATCTAAATCAAGTTGGTCTCGATTCTTATATATCAGGTATGGTATATAAACAATCAGGTCGCAAGATGATCACCTGTTGAATGGTCTCCGATAAGAAAATCTCCCATGTTAAACTGAAAGTAGAAAATATTGTTACAAGTTAGATTTCAACGCTTTTCTTTTCGCATTAAATGGCATATAAGAACAAGGATGAAGCGTAACACGATGTTATGTCCTTTCTTACCTGCCAGTAACCTTTTTGGGTGACCGGAACAAAGGTATGTTTTCCCCTGAAGTGGTTGTCATCAACACCGCCGAAGACAAGCTCGCCGCCTTCTTTATCATCAGGATCACTATTGAGCCAGAATGAGAATACTGGATCACCTACAAGACCTTTCTGCAACATATTGTACCTGCATTCTCATCATGAATCAATGTGTCCAAGGAGCCATATAAAAGCACAGAATGGCTGAAACCATAATACAACTGCAGACAGGACAGAATAATATATTACCACACTGGAAGAGCATTCCCAACTGAGATTTCCTGAAAACCAAGCCCAAATATTCCATCAAACTTAGCCAAGACAAATACCAGACTTCCTTCTCGTGTAGCTTCTATGAAAACCTGAATTTCAAAACAAAAGCAACACACATCCTCATTTCTGTTATAAGAAGAGAACGTTTTCCATGGTAAACATCGCATGGAACTTGAATATCGACCTACTTGATTTTTGACAGCAATGTTCCCAACTGTAACGCTATCTTCGCTGAAGAAACCAGAAATTGATCCAGATCCATAATTAATTTCGCAAGTACTTCCTAAAACACATTTGGAAAAGAAATGACGGTCATAATTTGCAAATATCTGGTATGTTAAGTTGAATGAATGTGGAGAAATTGAAAGTATAGGCCATTAACTTACCATTCCTGATATACGTAGATGACCGAGCTGACTTGTACCTGGAATGGAAATAGCAGGCAAGCTGCACGCAATATCGAGTCAGTAGCTGCTTCTGGTTTCAGAATGATGTCCAAGTTACTATATTAATCAACATTACTTACAGAAAAGTAGCATCTCGAAGATGGAACCCAGAGATTGGAACTTCCAGTATCAAATATGACAGTGAAGTTCTGTGGTGGAGAACCAATACCAATTTCTCCAAAGTATTGAGCGTCCATGTAGTTTTTAAGAGGAACTATGTCTCCATCTGAGCTATGAAGCATGCTGCTATATCTTCTCTCCGGCCTTGCAATTCTGGCAGCATTAATGCTATCAAGATCCAGCTGACCCTTCTTCAGATTTATTTTCATTAGGGCATTAGAGCCAGCGGGAAGAAGTGAGCCTGTGAATGCCCATAAACAAAAGGCCAGCCAAAGAATTCGGTTCCCCATGTTTTGTTTATTTCCTGTAAGAGAAAACTAGTTGTATCAGGATGGAGCCCGAATTTGCGAAATATAAACTGCAACGTCTGAACGAAAAATTTCTTCCTGGAAAAGATAGAAACATCCACATGAAGCAAGCAACCCTGCTATAGCCATGTTATCATATCAGAACCAGAAGAGTGAAAAAACGTAAAGACCACAACTTTTATCAAACTTATACATAACAAATTCAGTTAGCTAGCCATCATGCTATCATATCAAAACCAGAAGAGCAAAAGAAAACGTAATTAAAGACCACAACTGTTTGTCAAACTTGAACGTAACAAATTCAGGTACTTAATAATGTATGCAACACATATATACATGTGATGACCATATTCGTGATACTGCTAGATCACTATTATGTATGTATATATATAAAAGGAAAGGACTTGGAAGAGAAACCTGAGCTGAGTGAGAAAGAAGCAAAGTGAAGCAGAAGGAAAGCAGAGACCCTTTCAGGAATATTGGAATGGTTTATAGTCCTGTAACCAGTTAAATATTCATGCAAGTTACCAAAAAAAGTTTAGATTTTTAGAATGTATGAATCATTCTCTATATTGTAAAGCAAGTAATTATAATGATTATTATTATTGACAATTTGACCTGTACAGGCAAGAAGAATGTGAATGGTTAGTGTATGCATTGATGATGACAAACCTCTGCAAACATGAAATTTCCACTGCACTTGATATTGATAATGATGTCGAGCTTTGTCTACTCTGGTTGTACGAAATTCAGGTCATTCTTCTTATTTCCCTTATGGTTTCCGAAATTACTTGGAAGTTTCACTGACTACTGTCCAGTTCTCTTATCAGTCCAAATAATCTTCCAATTGCATCTTTTATTTTCCCCTGTTATTGAATTGACCATGGAGTAGCCCCGAACATGAACAGTAGCCCAATAACATCAAGAAGGTAGCCCGGCCAGATTCTGCAGTGTCAACCCAACCCAACCCAAGCTAATGGGCTTGATTATCATTTTGTCGGCCAGCAGCGATCCACCTGTTTGACGAATTGTCGCACTGACCTATTAATGTATGCAAGTTCATGATGAGGTCTGTGCAAATGGGTATTCTGTAGTCGCAAGAGAATTACATTTGAAATATTTTTAGAATACTATACAATTTTAGGAATATTCGACAAATTATTTAGATATACTAATAAGAAAAAAAAACGTGATCATAGTCGCTGCCTCATCGAGCCAATCATCATGAACAATCAAATCATAAGAAAGGACCCGCAAGGCTTCTGATCTGTACGGAAGAGCACCCAAAATCCACACCTCGAAGTATGAACTGCACCCAAAATCTATTGGTAGAGAAAACGCTTCAATGTCCCCCACCAGTTAACGTAGTCAGATTTCCTCAACCATTACTCCCTGTCCTAAATTCGGTAACAACCCCATCTTCCATTCTAAAATTTCAGTTTTTTTGCTTAATTGGGTTTCTTGGTAACGTTCTGATTTGAAGTTTCTCCTCCTAGTTCGCTGATCTAATACCCAAAGGTAAGAGCTTTTGTCATTCATTGCTTTCATGGTGACGTTATCACATCTTTATTTTAATTCTCTAGGGTTTTTCTGGTCTTCTTTCTTTTCCTTTTACCCTTAGTTAATTGCTGAAATATATTTTATGGGTATGGATGGAATGTTGATAAAGTTGTTGGCTCTCTTGAATTTGAGCTTTTCTGGGTGATTATTAGTCACTATCTGTTCACCATCCATGAATCTGTTGTCATGATTGTTGTTTAGAAGGTAAGGTAATATCTTTTGAGTTGTAAAATGGCTGTTCGTTGGTTATGTGTTTATTTGATGCTGGGAACAACATGAATTTCTTGAGCCTTTTTTTCAAAGAAAATTGGATAGTTCTAGTGACGGTTTTTTCACGTTTACCATTTTCTTCATGAAGGTTCGCAAAATTGGAAGATTCAACTTCTGTTTTCTCAGCTAATTATTGCTTTTCTTATGCGGTTGAGATAGCAGATGAGAATTTGCACTTGATGAATTTCACTGTGAAACGCAGGCATTTGTTTTTGCTTGTAATGATTTGAAGCTGCTTCTTAGTGGTTTGGTGGAATTAAGCAGATGATGGAGGAATCTAAATTAATAGCAATTTGCCAGTTAGGAGGTGAATTTGAGGCAGATAAGGATGGTTCATTGTCTTATAGAGGGGGTGATGCTCATGCTATAGACATTGATGACCAAATGAAGTTCGATGACTTTAAGACAGAAGTGGCTGAAATGTTCAATTGTGGCGTCAATACCATGTCTCTCAAGTACTTTCTCCCAGGCAATAGGAAGACTCTTATTACCATCTCCAATGACAAGGACCTAAAGCGCATGATAAGATTCCATAAGGATTCTGTCACCACCGACATTTATATAATAATGGAAGATATTGTTCTGCCTGATGTCTCAAACTTGCCAGCCAGTAGGTAGTCTTCTTGATGTCTAAGCTAAAATGCATTGCTGTTTATGGATGATTTTATGTAACTGTGGCACTTTGTTCTTTGTAGATCAAGCAGAACAACGTTGTCAGAAGCGGTGCCTCCTGTTGATGAGCCTCTGGCTGTTGTGGATGATACCATGCAATCTGCTATTCAACTTGCTGGACCACTTGATGTTGTAGTTGATACTAATCATATTAGCGTCAATATTGATGAGGTACAAATGGAACAACCACTTGACATTTCACCAATTCTTCCTCTTGTTGGTTCTAGCGATGAGGGGCATGCGAAAGGAGCGCTGCAGTGGCAGAACACTATTACTGGGGTGGGTCAGAGGTTCAGTAGTGTTCATGAATTTCGTGAATCATTGCGCAAATATGCCATTGCACATCAGTTTGCTTTTAGGTACAAGAAGAATGATAGTCACCGTGTGACTGTTAAATGCAAAGCAGAAGGTTGTCCTTGGAGGATTCATGCATCACGATTATCAACCACCCAATTAATCTGCATTAAAAAGATGAATCCAACACATACATGTGAAGGGTCAGTATTGACAACAGGACATCAGGCAACTCGAAGCTGGGTGGCAAGTATTATCAAGGAAAAGTTGAAAGTTTTCCCAAATTACAAGCCTAAGGATATTGTTGATGACATCAAACAAGAGTATGGAATCCAACTAAACTATTTTCAGGCATGGCGTGGTAAAGAAATTGCCAAGGAGCAACTTCAGGGCTCTTACAAAGAGGCATATAATCAGCTGCCCTTGTTCTGTGAAAAGATAATGGAGACTAATCCAGGCAGTCATGCTACTTTCACCACAAAAGAAGACTCAAGCTTTCAGCGCCTATTTGTTGCATTCCATGCTTCACTGTCTGGTTTTATTCAAGGTTGCAGGCCTCTCCTTTTTCTTGACAGTATACCTTTGAAGTCAAAATATCAAGGCACATTATTAGCTGCTACAGCTGCGGATGGGAATGATAGTGTATTTCCGGTTGCTTTTGCTGTAGTCGATGCTGAGACTGCTGATAACTGGCATTGGTTTTTACGACAACTGAAAGCTGCTCTGTCAACATCTTGTCCCATAACATTTGTGTCAGACAGACAGAAGGGTTTGAAAGAGTCAATTTCTGATATGTTTAAGGATTCATACCATGGATTTTGCCTCCGGTATTTGACTGAGCAACTTATTCGTGACCTGAAGGGCCAGTTGTCTCATGAAGTGAAGCGGTTCATCATTGAGGATTTTTATTCAGCTGCATATGCACCTAGGCCAGAAGTCTTCCAGAGGTGCATAGAGAGCATCAAAAGCATTTCAGCAGATGCGTACAATTGGATCATACAAAGTGAGCCACAAAATTGGGCGAATGCTTTTTTTCAAGGTGCCAGATATAACCATTTGACGTCTAACTTTGGCGAGATGTTCTATAGTTGGCCATCAGAAGCCCAGGAGTTACCAATAACGCAGATGGTTGATTCAATACGGGGTAAAATTATGGAGTTGATTTATACACAGCGGGCAGAATCTGACCTGTGGACAACGAGATTAACCCCTTCTATGGAGGAAAAACTTGAGAAGGAGATACTAAATTCCAATTCCCTTCAAGTGCTACTGTCAGCTGGCAGCACATTTGAGGTTCGAGGTGATTCAGTGGAAGTACTTGATATCGATAGGTGGGAATGTAGTTGTAAAGGTTGGCAGCTTACAGGTTTACCTTGTTGCCATGCCATTGCTGTCATTAGCTGCATCCAGAGAAACCCATATGAATTTTGTTCTAGATATTTCACGATTGAAAGCTACAGATTAACATATTCAGAGGCAATTCACCCAGTACCAAACATTGACTGGCCTCTTGAGAAAGAATCCTCTCAGGTTACAGTAACCGTAACTCCTCCTCCAACTCGTCGTCCTCCAGGCCGACCCACTACAAAGAGATCTGGACCAAATGATGTAGTTAAGCGTCAGCTCCAGTGCAGTAGATGCAAGGGGCTTGGCCACAACAAATCCACTTGCAAAGAGCTTCTGTAGCGTTAGAAGAATTTCTTTAAAAGTGTTTGGCGCTGTGAGTATTAGTTATTTGCACATAATGCTCTTCATGGCATCTCTTTCATGGAACCGGACATATTGGTTTTGACCAGCACCATTTTTTAATTTCTGAAAGCCGTGTGCAGAGAAATTGATGGAAATTTCTTGTTATGGCTTTCATATTTACAGCCTGATGTCAATATGCAGGCATACCACCCCTCTACTTGCTAGTTTCTACTTTGAAATAATGGTTGAATTGGCTCAGATGTCATCTTGAGTTTTTACACTGCTCATTTTTTTACTACAAATAACGGTCTGTGATGCGATTTTTTCAAATGATGCAGTTGGAGTTCCTCAGAAGTGATCTGTCATTGCAATTCTTGATCAATCTGATGCGCTACAATGTCTGGGAATTTGCACATACAACAAACGGAAGGGAATTCAATCTGATGCGCTACAATGTCTTTCATTAATAAGGGATGGCATCCAGATATCAGAGGCATCGGGTTTTACACACCTAACCTCTTACCTTCACATGGTTTTGGAGAATGCACAGGCATGCAAAGTTGAGGAATCTGAGCCACTGGATTCTTAGGATCATAGCTAGATGTATCAGTTGCTGGTATTCTTTGCTAGATATGTATTTCCAACTTATAAAGTTAGCTACGGCATGAAGAATAGCATGCAATGACCGAGACAATAATGTTAGGGAAGCATGTTTTTGCGTGACAGCGCTAAAGCTTGTCCCCGGTGTGAGAAAAGGCTTTAGAGCAGGGGATACGATTGAATGTAGGAGCATACGTTTCTTCTTTCTGTCTCTTTTGATCAATTAATCACATTCTTTTGCTGATGTTTAGGTCTGAATTACACCAAGACGGGCACGATTATTAAAGCTAGGAAGCTGAGGTATTGTGGTGTAGGCAAAAAGAGGACTCGTTTCGAGATCAGATAATAATGAATACTAACAAAAGTCAGTCGATTGGTTTGACCCAATCAACGCCAGGGGACTTGGCTTGGGTGGTAAAGGCCCAACGTTTGAACAATTGTCAGTCGAGAGAAACGTTTCTCCTCTGCCGGTTCAGGTTCCCAATGTCATAACGAATAAGATGGCAAGAGAAGATGGTAGAATGACCCCAATATACCATGAAATTCGTCAAAAATAGTACCAAAGGAAATAGATTGCGTGTGCATACACCAACTCTCTTGAAGAAAGAAAAAAAGAAACTTCGAAAACAAACTTATCCCTTGCCTTTTATTCAAGTAAACATGACAAAATCCAGCCACAACTCTCCTACAAGCATATATATATAGGAAAAAAAAGTGTCCATGCTCTAAAAATTTACACGTAAATAAATTTAGCAAAAAAAAAAAAAATCCTACCAGGGAGTACAAGAGAATCACCTTCTCGATGATTATTATAAGTATATTTTCTCATATCCATAGCGCAGATACCATCATCATATACTGTTGAAATTCTCGTTCATTCAGTTGACACGATTGTTCTGTGGGGCCGCATAAGGAACCAATAAAGAATTTGCCAATTTCATGGAATTACACAACGTGATGTATGTCATTGACAGTCATGCAACTCGCGTAGCTTGTTTCCATCAACTAGTCAAGCTTCTACTACCTTTTTAATTGCATATATACCCCATTTCAAATCCAAACATCATGTACCAGTAGTATGGCGGACTCATTCTGGCGCTCACTTCCATGGAAAGTTCAAGGTAGTGAGTGGTCAAATATCTAACTCTCAAAAGTCCATATGCTAGAAAATACAAATCTTTCTTGCAGCTCTCCTTCAGATGGCTTGATCCGAGCAAATGATAGGTCAATTATAATAAGAGTGCCATTCAAATGAGCTGAATGCTTCATTTCATAGATTACATGCCAAGAAAATCGAAAGTCTTCTGATAACTCAAAATGCCAATAAAGCCAAGAAGTTTTTTCTTTTTTTTCTTTTTGACCCAAAAAGCCATGAAGTGGTTAGGGAGGAAATAAAGGACTAGAGGCCATCATTCTTATATCTAGATATTGAATGACACATCCAATATGCAAAAGGCAAGTTAAATGGCAACCAGCAAGCATGCAACCTCTGGAAATTGCCTGGCATAAGTCCCTGCTTTAAACTTGTCCAGCCACTTCTTTAATCATATTCTTTAAAGCTTATGACCTTTACCGTGGCTGGGGAATAAGAAACTTAATAGACTATTCCTATGTACTTACAGCACCGCGAATCAACTCCTGCTATCACCACCAATTGCCCAATTCTAAGGAGCGAGGGCTTTTCTACTAAGTATTCTTAATCAATGTTCAACCTTTTTTAAATTCTTTAACCTATCCACCGGGCATTTTTCTTTTCTCTGCTAATGCCATTCATAGGAACCTATGTTTTCAGATCCTATATCATTGTTGGCCTCTGCAATAGTAATAGTGAGTGGCTGCCATCCTGACTGATGATGAATAATCCATTTCTTTATGGCAATTACCATGTTTACAATCTGAAGTATATTACCTAAAGAGAGTTCTTTCAAGCACATGCTTTTTATAATGGTAGCAGCTTCATACCTGTGTCATAAATAAGAGGAAATATTTGACATCATATTCACGGTATAGGAGATTTTGAAAGATGTTAATTCAGGAAGCTCGTGCCCGTAATGAGCAAATGTGTACAGCCACCAATTAAGTGTATTCACTATTTAAGCTTAAATGCATGAAACGTATGAGCTTTCAAACTCGATTTCTATATTGCAAGGCCAAACTCACTCAAAGTAGAAGGATAAGCTTTACCTGCCCTGAGAAGACAAGATTGCAGATCGACCAGTAGGGGAAGCTAGAAATTTCTGAATTTCATCCCAAGTAGCTTTTGGATATTCTTTAGGATTACCGCCTATAGGGTTCACGCACTTCCACAGTTTCTCATTCTTACCAACATACAACTGCACAGATCCTAAGTTCTGTTTCATAATCATCTGATGTTCAATAGCACTGTCAAGAGCCTCCTTAATGTCAATATGGCAGTGTTTAGGATCTCCATGTCTAACACAATCGCCTATATTTGCTTCAGTTGGCATAATCTTTTCACTCTTAAGGGTGTTCAAGGCAAGTAAGATAACTCCAATAAGGCATTGAACATGTTCTGAAGGCTTTGGGCATCCTGGAGTTCCCCAAACCTTAATAGAAGTAGCATCCATGGCTGTAATGGATGAAGATGATGATGGAAACTCTTGGCTACCGTGGTATATATCATTGAGTGTCTCATGATATCCTGATGGGTTCTTCCTTGAGGTGTATCCGTTTTGTGGAATATTTGAATTGGCAGACTTTGGACCTTTTTTCTTTGCATCATGTTTTTGATCTCCAATTCGTCTTTGAGAAGTTGGAGAGTTGTGAAAGCTGGGAGGGCCAGAAATCTTCAAGTTACCAATATCAGGTATGTTTGTAAATGGTGCTGAGGTAAATGTAGTCACATTGGGCATATAAGGCATTGGAGGCATTTTAGGCATTGGAGGCATTCTAGGCATCGGAAGCATTGAAGGAATATGGATTTGAGAATTAGGATGATGCATATCACTAGCTGCAAAATCAGGTGGCGTAGCCGGTGCATGTGGCCTTAATGACAACGGCTGTGTAAAATGACTTTGATGGTTGGCATGAACATTAGTGATATCACTCCATATAAAGTTAGAATTTCCATGAACGAAATCTGAAGAAGGTCCACTTGAAGAAACTTTAGGGACACGAGGACCAGGCTGGTAAGAGTTTAATATTGGCTGATCTTCTTGGGTCCGAACAGGAGCAGTTGATGTTTTTGATGCATTTGTTTGGTTCAAGTTTCTTCGGTTAGCCTTTCCTTTCTGTTTATTTACGAAAGACGTTCTCTGATTTCCGACATGGGGATTTTCAGAATAGGAATCTGATGGTTGCTTTAAGTGAGCGGTATCAGAAACAGGAATATGTAGTGTGCCAGAGTTGGATGTATAACTATTATTACCAAGTTGTTGTGATTCACCTTCTGACACTGGCGGTCCTCCGGCAACAAGACTCGTCCAAAGCCACACACTCTTAGCAGCTGCAAGGAGAGGGGCAGACGCTCTTTGTGGCTGTGCTAAAAGAATATTGTATCTCCTCATCCGCAACTGATGGAGGGCATTAGAGAAGTCTCTATCACCAGAAATTAACAAATAATTAGCAGGTGCAGGATTGTCCACCGCCCAGAACAACATATCCACAAGAATCTTCTTGTCACTTGCATCTTTAACACCTACCAAATAGAAAATTACAAACTGTGAGGTTGACAATATCCAAGAACTAGACCTTTCACAGAATCCAAAACTGGCAAAGAAAGAAAATAAGCCTAAGAGGATTTATAAGTCAGAGTAAGATGTATTTGCAAAACACAGTTACATGGTTAGCTCCACGCTAATCATCAAAGTGGCAGAATTGGGTAAAGCGGATATAGAAGATGCTGTAAAGAATTCAAGGTCACGTTGATCTCGTGGTTTTTTTGGCTGTTCTAGGTTGCTTTGCCCTCATTTCTCCACTTCCATAAAATGTATACCATGAAAACAGCTTCGCCGAACAAGACAAATTAGTGATCAAACCATGACAGTAGTTACATGGTGAATTTTCATTTTCTTTCCGCTATCAATACATGCAAGCAAATTTCTGATCAGAGAAAGGGAAGGCAAATCTAGTCTTTCAACCACAAAACTTCACAGACCCAACAAATAGATCAATCAATATTAGATAACAAGAACAAAAGGAACAAAGTGAAGTACCAGCTGGGACGTGATTAAGAGCGATGCCAGTGCTAGAAAGAGCTTGCTGTACGGCTGAATGAATCCGATGAGTATCTCCGTAAGAAGAAATGGAAACAGGTCCACAATAATTCATCTTGACCAAAGCAGAGCTAATATTTTGAGCTATAGCATGCGGGTCACAATCTCTTGGCACTTGACAATTCTCTATATCCCACCAAACTGAAATCTTCGCCGTCGCATACTGTGCCTCTGCTCCTCCTTCTCCGCCCATAACTACAAACCCCTTCTCTCCTTTCTTCAGCCAAAGCTTGATTCTCGATCAATCAACAGGGCAGATAAACACAAACACAGTAGCGGAGATTCAGAGAAGAAAATGGAGTTTTGGCGTCTAATTACATAAGATTTGGTCGAGAAAAAATAAATAAAATTAAGCCGTTTTGGGCACTGTAAGTAGTGGGAATTTCATCGGGCATGGAGGAAAAAAAAAAAGAAAAATCGATCCAAATTACGTTTTTACCCTTTAACAAGTGGATGCTAACGTGCGCGTTGATTCCGGAGTTAACCGAGTCTGCAAGTCAACTCAGAGTGGTCCGGAAACAAAATCCTAATGATTAATAAATAATTCAAATAGTATAAACGTAATGGTAGCTAAATTAATTAATAAAATGAAAATTTCGATATTAATAATTACATATATTTTTTATTAATTACTTACTCGTTAATTATTAAATATATTTTTATTTTATTTTATGTATAAATTATTTATTAATTTATTATTTGATTTCCATAGTAATAAGACATGAAGTAGGGTTCCATTGGATGGCAACCATATGCGTGACAAGGTCATTGTGTTTGATTGGTTGGAAATTTCCAACATGACGGACAGATTTTCCAACAGGTAATTAGATTTATATATATATATATATATATATATATATATATATTAGACTTTCATTTATAATATTTTGGATAATTTCCATTTATAATTACATTTCCCTTTCTATGCTCATACTTTAACCTAAAATATCATGTTATTAAAATTTATATTAAAAAATCGAATAAAATCATCATTTAATATCATTTATTTCATAATTTAATTAAATTAAATTCTATAATTGAATATGGTCGTCTTGGCAACGGTATAAAATCCGAAAGGACTTTGACTTGGTTTCTTTGGAACGAAGTTACGACGCGCTAAATTTTGCATTCGAAATTACCGTGCTACCCTTCAAAATTGCAGGAATTAACATCTCTAGCCATTGCCATGGCTAGCATGCGCCTCTGTAATGAATAATGGAACATGGGAGCTTCAGCTAGATAATAAGCACAACGCTCTTCCTTTCCGGCCAAAAATCACAGCCAATTAACTGTTTAAACCATGGCCACGCTAATGTCGGGTTCTTGTTCTTTGCTTCGCCTTCCTCCTTCTTCTGTTTGGATCCAGTGAAGGTTTAATTGGGAGCAAAGCGAGTGTAATTAAATATTAATTAATATTAAAAAAAAACGTTACTAATAAATTTTAAAAATGTGAGCAAAAGTTGTCTAGTTGAGTGACGAGGGAGGAAGGCATTCGTGCGCTCGCTGCACGATAAATTTTCCGGGAAGTAGATGGGCATGCGGCCCAAACCAGGACAAAATTCGGTAGATATCCATTTTAAGGCCCAAGCCCATAATAAAATAAAAATATAAATAATTAAAATGGTAATCTCATATTAAACCATTAATTAGTTGCAGATTATAGAGTTAATCTCAAAGATTTCTTTACTATTTAATTATATTCCCACTAAAATAATATAATATGCTCCACAAATTTAATTATTTTACTTTTTTATTCTTATTTCATTTATCTCCTTCTTTTATTAAATATTATTAATACAGAATAATTAAAATTAATTAATCATCAGATTTTCATGTTATGGCCCCAAGAAAGGCCCAAAGGAGAGAGAGTGTTCAGCGATGGTATCCAACGGTGTCAAAATATCCACGTGGCGAAATAATAGGAGTTCCAGCTCAAAATACTGCTTTGCCGCGCTGCAAGTCAAATCGGGGGGGAATCTGAACGCTTTGGTTCGGATTCTGTCAGGCACCGAACCTAAAATCATAACTAAACCAGTCAAATCCGAACCTAAAATACAACCTAATTCTCTCTCTTATGTCTGTTTCTGCTCATTCACTCACTGTTCCAAAAAACAAAAGACAAAAAAAAACAAAACCAAAAATCAAATCAATTTGTTCTTCCTTTGATTTCCATCTTCATTCCTTGATCTTATCTGGCCATGATCACCGCCGGTTACGGCGGCCTGTACGCAGCCATTGCTGCTATAAAAAGTTTACCCCACACACACTCTCTCTCTTAGTGAAGGTGACTTGTTTAGCTGAAAGTTTAAGCTATTTGGTGACCCTTTGTTTTTATTTTTTTGTGTGAAACGGCTGAGTTTTTTCTCGAGGTATTCTACGTCTGAATATTCTTTTTCAGATACCCTTTTGAGTTTTGTTCGAGTGGGTGTTACTTTCTTTGATTTTGAGCTCTTTCAACTTGGTTTTCTTTTTGGTTTTTTTGTTTGGTTCCTTTTCTGGGAATTGGATATTTCTCCACAAAATGAAAAAGGGTATGTGGGTTTGCTTGAATTCTGCAGAGTTAAAGTTTGAATTTTGTTGTTGAGTTAGTTTTAAAGTTTGAATTTTAATTAGATGAACTTATTGCTTATTTGATTGCCTTTTTCTGTCTTTACCTTGTTTGCAATTATTTATTGGTTGAAAGTGACACGGCCTTTACGTGTTTCTCTCTCCATAATGCTTGAAGTTGAGAGAAGGTGCGTTCTTTGCCATATAATATCACTAAATTAATATTTAGTATTTGAACAATCTTGGAGTGAATTTTCATCTACATCTAAAGTATGAATTAATTGTGTCTTTTAAATTTATTTGGATTTCATGGCCTGTATCATGTTTTTAGTACTGTAGGCCTTATCTGCAGTAGATTTTGAAGTTACAGTTTTCTTATGCCATTTTTAATAAATGACTAACTACCATTTTCACATGCACAGATTATTAAAGACCGTAGCTTTCTATTCAAGCACTGTATAGACCTGAAGGTTTTTGGGTTCTCAATTTTTTTGGGACTTTATTCATTCATCCAATCCGTAACAGATCTTCAAGAGCAGGCTTTTAGTTACCGTTTTATCAGTACATCAAAGTTCTGATGTCTGTTTTAGAAAAACCATCCTCAAGTTCATCTTCAGAGTCTGTTAAACTTAGAGAGATTGATCCTTTATTGAAGGATTTGAATGAGAAGAAGCAGAATTTCAGAAAAAACGTTGTTTCATTAGCTGCAGACTTAAAGGAAGTTCGTAGCCGCCTTGCATCTCAAGAGCAGTCATGTGTTAAAGAGTCGCTAACTAGAAAGGCATGTGATTTGTGGGTCTGGGCGGCGCTTTTTATTCAGCTTTGAAGTTCTGGGATTCGATTATTATCGTTGTTCTTTTGCCAGGGGCTTTTGTTAATTGTGGGGTCTTGTGGGTTTGTTTATTAGTATTTGAAGTATGCGGGCTTTGGTTTTTGCAGGAAGCAGAGAAGAGGGCTAAAACCATGGAAGAAGAAATTTGTGTATTGCAGAAGAGATTGGAGGAGAGAAATGGCCAACTTCAGGCTACCAATTCTACTGCTGAGAAGGTCCCACTCAAATCTCACCTTTTTAAGCTTCTGTCTGTAGTTGGTTTTATTTTCCTGACTTGAAATCCTAGTCTTCGATTCAAAAGTTTTGAAATTTAAACATGGCTTACTAATGGATTTATTTGCCACAAGAACTAAGTTGATCCGGTTTGTAATGTTGTTCTTTTGTGCAATTCACCAAATCACATGATCCATGTTTCTAGTCATCGTCTCGTTTATATTATTTTGGCTTTTAATATTTGTTCTCTCTGGCAGAGGCCCATGGGAGGAAAGGTCACCTGAGAGTTCAATTATTATCGTTGTTTTATTTTTTCTAGGTGTTGCTTCAACGGTTCAAGAAAGTTTTGTCCTTGCACATAGTAATGAATTGAGAAAAGCGATGATTTTTGTCTTGAGTTAAGTTTCACTTTTAGTTTTAATATTCAATAAGTACGGCTGCACAATTTCTTAGGGGTTATGTTGCATGGTGACCATTATTATGGCTTGTACAGGAAAGGTCTTCCAGACCTATCTCTTTAGATATTCTTGTCATTATTTTAATAAAATTCTCTTTGTTTTAGCAAACAACGTTGAATATATTTATTTAGTAAATTGGCAGGATATATGTACGCTCTTGGTAGCATAAAGTTAATCAAGCCTACCGTTTTAGTGATTAGAACTCTAATTGGCATGTATGCATCTTTTCTTGATAGTGAAACTAATACCAGGAATAGAACACTTTTAGAAAAATATCAATGCTATAGCAATTTCCCTCGGCGGAAATGACAATAATTGAATAAAAATGCAGTATAAGATCTTTTTTGTTCATACGATTGTTGCCTATTTTCTTTGTGCTTGTATGTATTATCTTTTTGCATGTATAATATGAGTTTGGTTTGCCATGAATGGGAATGTAATTCTTCGAAACTATCTCTTTTTATTAATGCTGCCAATATAAGAGGAAACACCCATAGACAGGAGTTACATTTAGAGTTCATGATATAGCTACTCAACTTAAAGCAAAAATGAAATTAATTATTGTGGCAATCTGAAACTTTGTAACCAATAAGGCTAGGGTGCAAAATAATGTTATTTAATGAGAATAAATTAGTTCATGGGATTTTGTGTATGGTCTGTATTAGTAGTGAGGCATTGACATTGCATCCTTCTCTTGGATATGGTATTTTAAAAGAAGATTTCTTTTGCAATAACTATAAAGATTTGCGTGAAATCTTTATGAATTGATAATAAATTAGAAAAACTATCAAGGTTTGGATACAATTTTGATAATCCATAATAAATTGATTTAGGTAATTATCCTGCATACTTTTCTGTACGTAGGTTGTTCCTTCGTGCCCTTTTGGGTTTCTTATGTTCTAGTTCTTCATATTTTCTAAAAAGAGATTGTAATGACTTGGTAAGTTGATGATATTGTGAAGAAATGAATACCATTCAATATGTCAAGGGTCTGCTGCACTGACCTTGTTTTTAAGTTGCTTGTGGAGAAAATTCATATAGAATTGTAGTGCTTCTAAATTTGGACTGCATTTGCTGTATCATGTTGTTAGTGTCTTGCTGTTTGCTACATAACGTGATTGTTCTGATTCCAAGTCTTTAATTTGAAACAGTACCTCAACGAGTTAGATGATCTTAGATCACAGCTTGCAGTCACTCGAGCAACTGCAGATACAAGTGCTGCATCAGCTCAATCAGCTCAGCTTCAGTGTTTAGCACTACTAAAGGAATTGGATATGAAGAATAGTTCATTTAAAGAACATGAGGATCGTGTGGCTAGGCTAGGAGAACAGTTAGACAACTTGCAAAAAGATCTCCAGGCAAGGGAATCTTCCCAAAAGCAACTGAAAGATGAAGTTCTTAGAATTGAGCAAGACATTAAGCAAAGTATTGCGAAGGCGGGAACTGGCAAAGATTGTGAACTAAGGAAATTGTTAGATGAGGTTTCGCCTAAAAATTTTGAGAAGATCAATAGACTTCTAGTTGTGAAAGATGAAGAAATAGCCAAATTGAAAGAAGAAATAAGAATCATGTCTGCACATTGGAAGCTCAAAACCACGGACTTGGAAACACAGGTGCAGCAATACTTTTACTTGATATAACTTGCTTAGTTTAATTTACATCTTCATCCGTGCATGTATTTTGCTTTGAAATGCATGGCATATTTAATAAGATTTGATCCGTTTATTGACAGTTAGAAAAGCAGCGAAGGGCTGATCAGGATCTGAAAAAGAGGGTGTTGAAATTGGAATTTTGTCTTCAGGAAGCTCGTTCTCAGACAAGAAAGCTCCAAAGGGTAAGTCTGTCTTCTTCCGAGAACAAAATAGTGGCATTTGACTGCAATAAACAAGCTCTTCCACCTGTATGCCGTTTAACGTGCTAGGGGAGTGTATGACATGCAAATCGTACAAGGAGAGTGCATCTATTAGCTATATCTGACTAGATAGACTACGTTCTTGTGGCTGATGTGGCCATATTTCAACCAACTAATCCAGTAAGGTTGCATTGAATTAAATGGTCTACCGAGGAAGGTAATGAGGCAAGGTGGGGAACCATTCCCCGTGTCTGCCCCGTGAACTAGATGGGAGAACATGTTTCAAGTGGATTTGTTTTCCTTATTTTTTCTTTATTTTCGATAAAAATAATATTTTTCCACCATAGCTTTGTATTTTGTTATGTTTATATAAATGCATTATATATTTATTTTGATTATTTATATATAATTTGATATTGTTTTTTGTTTTAATATATAAATCCCTGTGGGGATTGTATTCTGGGGTCCCCATTGCCCTCTCCATCCCAACTTGGCAGGGTAAGAAGGCGGGGATTCCCATCACTTTAGAGGTGGAGTGATCCCTGCGGGGACTGAGAATCCCCACTCTTTTACCATCCCCTGGTCCACAGCATTCTATTTTTTGTTGGGTAGCTCCTGATACGTTCTCGTGTTCTTGTAATAGATGGGTGAGCGGAGGGACAAAGCTCTGAAAGAACTTAGAGAACAGCTAGCCGCAAAACAGCAGTCTGTAGCGGTGGGTAACGGTGAAAAGCAAAATTTCTGGGAAACTTCCGGCTTCAAGATTGTAGTGTCCATGTCAATGTTGATCTTGGTTGTATTTTCAAAGCGATGAGATCGTAATGTCATACAGTTGTCTATAAAAAGGTCATGATTACCTTCAGTTTAGGAAAGCTGTAAAGGCCAACTTGCTATCAGAAATCATATGGTAGAGATTCCCCTAAATATATGCAACTACAATCAAAGTAGTGCGCTCTTTTCTCTATGGTTTTGCTATTAGAACGCACAAAACCCTGCTTATAGGCTGGCAATTTGGCCGTCTATTCAAGGCAGCTTAGTACAGAGAAAAAATCTTGGAATCCTAGAACGGAAACTGTAAGACCCTAAATATGAGGGCCTCATCAAGAGACGTCATTGTAATGAGAATTGATGAAGTAGTTCTACATGGCTGTGTTTATAGCATCTCTTGCATTGTCACTGCTATTAACAAGTCAACTCATGACAAAATGATGCATCATTCAGGTGTTAGCAAGATAATACAAGTTTTCAATTATATGTTTCCTGTTGCATAGACAACATTCCTGTCCATTGTTTGAAGCGGTGATTAATTTATGTTCAACTATATATATATAATTTTCTCTATGGTGGGCATCCTATGCTTTGTAGGTGGCTATCAATATCATAATGTCAGTGGTAGGTGGCATGTGGGAAGACCATCTTACTGCATTTGGAGCCTTGTTCATTTTGACTAACTTGCCTGCCAGGTCATCATTAGCTATGGTGATGAAATGATTAGACCTGTATCATGGAAGTTGAAAAAGGTGTTCAACAACAAATGGAATCCAGTTGCCTTCAAAAACCGTCACTTTTACACTAATTGTGGATCAAATTCATCATTTTCATTGACCAGAACGCCGTTTGATCACTTGTTATGCGACTTGTTCATTCAACTGGATTAAGTAAGCATACAAAACAGATGCTACACAAGAAACTCTGCTACTTTACCAAAGATTTACAGGAATGAAAATGTCCTTGTACTACATCTTCTATCCAACCTCAGTACGTCTCACTAGTGATGGAACCTATAGATAAAAAACATGCAATTATATATAATATAGATAAATACGGTACCTTAAGCAATAAATATCTTTACATCTTGAGCAAGCTCACGCAGTCTGTTAATCTTTAGCAGGATCTAGGGGTTATAATTTATTTCTGTGGAACTCATATACTGTTTCATTTCCTGTAAAGATGATGGTGTCTGCAACACTGATCCGCTATGGAAGTATGAGCTTCCGAGCATTTAATGTTTATGAAGAAACGCTTAATCCTCCCCTCTACATGGCCATAGTGATTGTTCTGGCAACATATAATGTTACCAGAATGATGCACCAGATAGATGGATGCAAGGTAGTCGACTTGGACGTGGAAGAGTTGAAACCAGGAGGCGTATCGGACCCAAAAACTGTTGTGGTACCCGAGCCAGGGCTGCTCGAGTTTAAAACTGATGGTGGAGTACCAGTTCTGCAGAAATAACATGAAACCCTATCATCAGGTTATCAAACACGAATTTGAAAAAAATAACTTAAAATAGCTATGCAACTGCATCCTGTACCCTGAATCTCCGGCCCCTGGAGTTGATGGTGTTGTTGCTGGATTTGTAACTGGAGTTGATGGTGTAGGCAATGATGATGTTGTTGATGGCGGTGAAGATGATGATGAGGAGGATGGGAAAACACAGGAACCAGTACCTGTTGCAAATGGTTTGAGGATCTTAGATCAGTTCTGAACGCTTGGAAGCATTGAAATATCATTACTAAGTTGATAATGGTTCTTACTTGGATTGCTGCTGACTATACTAGCCGTCCCTCCAAAGTCGCAGCTGGTTGCCACAGGATTCTTCTGATAATAGCTGTTGAAGGCATATGAAGCATGGTTTTGGAGACTGTTTGGATTATAACAGCTCCCACCTTGATTGATCTGTGAACAATCAGCACCTCCCATTCCACAAGCATAATCCAATGCTGCTTGAAGGGCAGTTTCCGAAACTCCAGACTTGGCTACACACCAGCTCTGACCTGGAATCGCTGGAGCGTTTGTTGTTGCAGGAGGGGTAACAGGATTCGTGGCTGGTGTTGTAACAGGAACACTTCCTGGCGGGGTAGGATATGTTGTGACAGGATTTGTTATTGGTTGCATCCCAGGAACCGTAACGGGTGTTACAGGAGTTGTGACAGGATTAGTGACTGGTGTCGGCGGATTAACAGCAGGATTAGTAGGGGGAAACAAGACAGGTGTAGTAGAGGGGATTTGTACAGGATTAGCTGGTGTTACAGTGACAGGATTGGTAGCAGGGACGGTGACAATTGTTGGCGCGGGATTATCTGGGGGAAGAGTGACTGGCGGATTGATAGCATCATGTGATACAATGTTGGAGCTTTTCATGAGTTCACGGCGAGCAGAAGGAAAGATTTGCTCTTGTTCCCTTTTAAGCTCTTTCTCTGCAAAACTTTCTACTGAAGATACCTGTACATATAATTCAGTTACCTGACCTGGAATCCTACTGTTCTTCAAAGCTTTTGAAGACATGGCTGCAAATTCAGCTACTTGTTTTACACTAGGATCTACAAGGGTCTTGATTGTCATCACTATATCAACATCACTACAGGAAAGTATAGAAGTGGCAAGTGTAGCTTTCTTGATCAACGATTTGAAAAAAAGATCCCCCATGTTCAATTCTATACCATGAGCAGTACTGCCTTCTACAATAACAAAGGACCCGATTCTCTTGATAAACCCTAAAACCCTATGCAGTTCATGCTCTTGTTTTCCATTCAAATGTTCCAGGAATGACAGTGAAAATACAACTGAAACCTTAATATCATTGTCAAAACTAGAGGCTTTTAGGAGAAAATGGATCAATTTCAAGGTGGGTAAAACCTTGGACAAGTCATTATTTCCTCTTACTGCTACACTCCTGACATTGACATGAGGTAGAGAGCTCATTACATGAGTTTTAAGCCACGATATAGGAGCAGATGATTTAGCATTTGTGAAAAATTTTATCAGACTTTGATCTAAGTAAAGATCAACGGTCACATTGGAATTGGAGAGTGCGCTTAGAGCACTATGATCTGAAACAAAAGCTCGAATATTTGATACCAAAACCTTGTTTTGCTTAAGAAATGACACTGTTCTGCTAACCGATGAAGCTGCAATACCTTCCCTAGCATCATAGGAGAAACCCACATGAGTTCCTGCAACATATGAAGAATCAACAAAAAAGATCCAATCATTTCATAAAAAAAAAACTAGAAAGATTCCATTTTTATCGCTTTACAAAGATTACCAGAAAGGTAAAACGAATGCGATGAAGAAACAGAAGTTACTTACCAGAAGAACAGAGAAAGAGAAGACAGAAGAGTAGAAAGAAGAGACGCATAGGAGTTGGTCTGGCCATGGAAGTTGGTTTCTTGGGTTGAGGAAGAAAACCCAACAACTGGAATTTTAACAAGATTCCTACTATGGCATATGCTTAAAAGAGAACGCACAGAGGAATTTTGGTTAGAAAAGGATAGAACACCGTAGAGAGAGAGAGAGACGAAAGTGTCCCAGATGAAAAAGGTGAGTCCAAAACTATTCGAGCATGCCTTGTGTATATGGATCAGTTTTAAAATATTTATCCGAAAGAATTTATACCATGAAAAGAGATTTAACAGATTCCAACAGGATTATCTCATTGCAATAGAGATGAAGAAGATGGAAAAAGAAAAAAGCCAACAGAAAAGGAAAAGGAGGAAAAAGCAGAGGAAGGGGTGACTATGATACATGTAATCATAAAGAAAATTGGATTAAGCTTTTCTAGACTTAGATTCGATTTATATACGATAATGATAATGAATAGTAATGAATGAAACTAGATAAATGTAAGACAGAAATAAAGGGGGTTACTTTGGGACGAAGGATGGGGGATGGGAGATGGTGTGCTGCTTCTTCAACAGTATAAAGAATCATCTTTTCCTTTTCTTTCTGTGTTCAGTTTATCTTTTGCTAAAGACAGGTTAGGATTTCAAAGATACAAAAGCACTCTCACTGAGAGCAAGTTGCGATTTACATGCATGCACCCCTCCACTATTTGTAAACTTAGCCAATTCTCCTAATGGCTTATTTTTATTATATATTATGTTCATCATCCTTCCAATCAAAACCCCAATTGTTGTTTTTGGGGTTTCATCTTAGATGATCCCTGTTCTTATAGATAAGATTAATATAAGTGGACATGGTGGATGGATAAGAGCAGCAATTTGCTTGGAGATTATTACTCTCTAGAGCAAGTCCCAAACGAGGAGTGCTGTCAGCAAGCATTAACATATCGCAAAGACTCGGCCTTCATGGATTCAAGATTGGGGAGACGATGTTAAAATCCAAGATTCAAATGAAGAATATTTACTTGAGGATTAACCCAGCAAGAAAAAGCCAAGAAAATTAAAGAAAAAACAATGATTTTTATACCATATAATTGATGTCACTTTCAATAATATGAGTGGGGACAGATCCCATGTGGAATATCGGATTATGCTTTCTCTTAATTCAACTTGATGTCAAAAGCACCCTCTCTGACTCCTCCACGGGCCGAAAGCAACCAAACCCCATTATACCACCTCCTCCATTACATTTTCCTGCATTTATCCTAACATGGAACTACGATATTTTTGATACGAAAATGATTGAAAATGATCCATGAATTATATGATATAAATAATTAGATAAATAATCCTAATTCCGACATGGGAATTCTTATTTATGTCATACTTGCTTTTCTTTCACCTGTTTTATTTCATGTTTTGCGGGTATTGAATTACTCTTGAGAAGGACTGCTTATCCTATGCAAGAAATTAAAACAGGAATCAGCTTTCTTTTCTCTCTTGGGCCAAGATAGAACCGTATAAAAGGAAAATAAAAGGTGCATGATGGGGAAAAAAATGTCCACAACTTTTGTAACACATCATGCAGATTTCTGGGCAGAAGATAGAAAGTAGTCTGCTGATGTATGTGTGTGTGTGTATATATATATTGAGTGAATTCCATCATTCAAAGAAGACGCTTTAAAGATGACAACAAAAGGAAGGATATAATTTAAACTAAATTCAAACCAAAGAACATAATATTGGACCAACTTTCTGCTAATGGGATGGGTAGAATATGTGATGTCATTAAGCCTCATCTTCATTGCACACCAGTGTGAATTGTGATGTTTAATCAAAGAAATGCAAATGGAGGTAGCCCTTTCTGAAAGGAAGAATAAAATTCACAAACAGTGATTCACGTGCTGTTTTGGCAAGAAGATAGATAACATTTCTTTTCAGGAATGTGAAATCTGGACTACCCTGGAACTTCAGTATAATATGTTAAGAGACCCTTTTCCAGTTTAGAATCCGTTTGGTGGTAAAGCCTAGAAAAGTTGAGATTATGGGTAGTTTTTTACCTTCCGGATTCTTGTCAGAATTAATCTGTACCCAGAAAATACTAGAGAAACAAGCTGTGTTCTCTTTGAATGGTTAGTGCAAGCTTTCTTCCTGTATTCATTGACTTGGATTATCAACAAACAAGTCACTGAAGAAAGGATCAAAAATAGCTTCTTTAGCTGAATTATACTTGTCAAGGCGTTTCTTCAGCGATCTCAGATCTCTCTCATCCTTTGAAGATCGTTCCTAACCATATAACATAAATAAGTCAAATATGATTTTGAAAAAACATTCATGATCAAGGCATGTTTGAGGTTACTTGTTTTGTGTTTCAGTTGTTTAAAAATGCAGTTCAATAAAGAATAAAGTGTTAGGAATTACAAATGATTTCTTCTGTAGCAGTATATCCACCAGGTACAGCAGCCATAGCACATTTGTTCTAGGAAAACTGCACAGCATGACAATCAACATGATTGAGATTACAAAATTATAAAAAGAAAAAAAAAATAGAGCAGGTAAACAGGGGAGAGGGGATTGCAAAAGCTTGAATTGCGTTTAGCTTCCTTTGTTTGATGAAATTAAACAGATTGAGAATTTTATATTATACCAAATGGTGAAGTTCGCTTATGCAGTCGAACCCATAAGGGTATCTGATGTCACGAATAAATGAAGTAGAAAGCATTAACATGTTCTTCTTATGCATTCAAGGATAATAGTGTAAAATAATGTTACCTTCCTTCCCAGAAATCTTCTGTTACTTCCTTCATCTTTCTATATGTCTCTGCCTGCAATAAAGAATCAATTGTCTCATATCCAGATATTGAATCAAGAAAAGGCATCTGAACTTATAATTCCTTTTCTTGCCTGTTTATCGCCCTTTGGACCTTTAAAGAGATAAGGATCTGATGATAGGTCCAGAAAGAGTATATCTTCACCTGCGTGCATAAAGGTCTGTTAGCACAGAAGAATCGAGGACTAACCTTATGTGACCAAGAAAAATTTAAAAACCATGGAACTTCACCAGTATTGATTCTTGAGAGAGTAAAATCAATTATTGATATTGATACTCCGCATGTTCTAACAAAGATTTGCTTCCCCTCAAGGATAAACTGCACCATATCCGAGTCCTTTCGACTTAGCAAAATGTTTCCCCTGAAACAGAAAGTATTTGTTTAGCTTGCACAATCATACATAATTAGATACAATCTTAGTAAGTTCCATAAAATAGCCAGACCAGTGCAGATCACGGTGTTCAAATTCAAATGCAGCTTCTGCAACAGCTAACGAAGCAGTGACCTGAAATGAGCAATGGTGTACGAGTTAATAAAAGAGATAATCTCAGGGAATTTCGTAAAAACATATAATTTACCTGAACTAATAAACTCCGAGCCTCGTCAAAGTTCAATAGCACAAAGCTTTCAAGGTCCTTGCCACCATGTTGTAGTACAAAAACAACATAACGCTACAAATTCACAAATACAGTAGCAAACCTAATAAGATATACAGCAATATTTGGAACCGGCATCTACTTTTACACTTATTACCAACAAGTGAAAAGCGAGTGAAGGAACAAAATTTCAACTTTGGTCCCACGTATGTTTGTGAATATTGCATGTTTCATAAAAGATGTGCATCAGAAGTTGATGCGTTATATCACAAAGAATAAATGATACACAATTATGTCAATCTATTCTAATGGCAAGGGGAAGTTAAACCTGATTCTCTGAAAATCCCCTGGGGTGATCATTTTCTGATCCATGTTTATCATCCCAGTCATCCCATGCTTTAATCAACGCATTGTCATAATGACCCTGGCAGACCCTTAAACTGCAAAATATAAAAGATCATTGAGTACTACCGTCAATGGTGACGCTCATCTTGCACTATTGCAGACTGCCGTATCTAGGAGATGATAAGGACAAAACCGTTACAAAAGCAAAGAATTTTGGAGCAGCAAAAAGCACATACTCTAAGGCCTCAATAAATGTTCTGCATGCATTATTGGCATCTGTATCCTGCCCTCTTAGATGATTGAGAGTGCGAGAAAGTACAACCTCCTCGAGAAGTTCTTCTGATCTCTGAAAGAAGTATAAAAATAATTGGTGTTTAGCAATAAAACAAAGCTCCTCTCAAGAAAATCGATACTCGGAAATGCAACAATGCTAGTACCTTTTGCACTTCGCCATTTACTCTCAATTCTCCATCAAATGGAACAATTTTGCAGACAGTATTACCAACTTTAAAGGCTTCTCCATAGGTTCCTTCTCCCACTTTAGTTATACTTTGTGGGTCACTGAGCCAAGAAAAATTTGTTCCTTGTTAGCACAAGGATCCAGGAATATCAGAAATGAGAAAATCATCCACAACTGTATCGTCAGAATGGGACATCTAATAGTAAGTGCTACTTCCTCTAACAGCTCATCAAAACTAGAAATAGGCCATCCACAACTTCAGCATCCTCTTCCAGGCTTCAGCAACTTATAAAAGAAAACTAAACATTGAACAAGAAAATTCACATGGTTTGGACAAGGACGAACCAGTATTTGGAGATAACATCAAGCAAAGTTGATGGAACCGACTGTCCGCAAACTGCCAAAAGTGAAGCAAATGGATCCACATGTTCATGATCCAGTGAAGTAGATGTTGATGCCAACGATAGTTTCTTGACTGCAGATTCAATAGCCTTACAGTCCTCGTCACGCAGACGTGACAACATGGTGTTTCTCTTTTGTAAACTGGCATTCGTTTCAGTAACATGTTTACCGAGCAAATAATCATTAATTCTATTTTGAACAGAATGAAGATTCAAGTTTGTTTTTAATGAAAATTTTGCAGGGGTAAACAAATTTGAAGTGTTTAAGTCATCAACACAAATAGGTTCCAAAGGCATCCTTGGAGTTTCTAATAACTTCGAAAGTGTGGTAGAGCATCCAGAACTGTTCTTTAACTTCTTTGAAATTAACCAGTTCTCTATTCTTGATGACAAATGTGGGATAGCAACATTATCTGTTTGATTGCCAGTGGTCCATGTACCAAAGTTTTTAGGAGAGGGGCTTTCCTCCAACAACTCGAAATCATCAACCTCTCGAAAGTATTTCCTTTCTTTCTCAAAATTTGGAAGTTTTTCAACCTTTCTCTACAACAAAACCAAAACAAAAACTGCACAGTAAGAAAAACATGTTTGCAAAACAACAAAAAATGCTGACATATCATGAAACAGAGGAGAAGATGTGCCGATGCAGAATTAAGACAACACAATAAAAAAAAAAATTGTAAAAAGGAGAAGTAATGAAAGCTGTACTTTAGGAACAGGTGGCTTTCCCTTTCTTTTTGCCGGTTTTCGTTGAGGTCTATTATCCACACAAGCAGCAACAGCAATACTTACTCTCCCTCTGTGTTAAAGCACAAAGATAGTTAATGAGAACATATGACAGCAATGTTTCTCATGGATTACAAATGCACGTCATGAATTTCCCTAGCGTCATTTGGTGAATAAAAATTCAAACAATTAAAACCACAACAAGCAAATAACAACAGAAACTATCAGCTCTGAAAGAATATTCTAATGCAACACGTATTCAAATCACCGACTAATCAAATTTAAAGAGATTTAGAAATTACAAAAATTTAGGGTTAAATTGAATTGAAACCTGACAGAAAGTGAACGATTCCAACTGACTCGCTTGGCAGCAGCTGCAGCAACAGCAGCCAAACTCAACCGATTCTCCTTGTTCGAATCCGATTGATTCTGGCTGTTACAAATTAAACCCAGAAGGCAAAAAAACAACCTTAAACTTCATATTTCAGAAATATTAAAGAAGACTACAAACAGGAAAAGCTTAAATGCTTACACTAGTATGACATCGTGAGGTGTTTTTTGAGATTGAGAACGTCTCCTTCTACAGTAAAACGCTTCAATATTCCTCTTTGGGTTTTGATTCTGATTTTCAGAATTTGTATCTTCAGCTAATATTTCTGCCCATAAATCAACCCCGTTTCTATTTCTTCCACCTGCAAAATCTGCAAGCAATCACCTTCCATTTCCAAAGTTTATTATTAAAATCATGATTTTTCTTGAAAAGAAAAGCAAGAATTGATTCAAGAAAAGTGTAATTTCAGGTAAACTACCGTGTCTAGAACTGGAACCCATGATGGAATGAACGATACCGAGAAAGATGAATCAGCTTCACTGACGATACATGACAGGCTGCAGACAGGTTTATTTTTGAATTCAGTTTATACGCGGGACTGCCGTTACTCAAAACGCTGTCGGATCGGTCAAAACGACGCGCATCGGTAACTTCATTTCCCATTTCTAACCACTCCAAGGGCCTGATGTAATAAATTATACGAAGTGTGTCCAAATATAAATAAAATTCAATACACAAAACACGAATGAAATAACAAAAAATAAAAGCGTTAATCCGAATAATAATTATTTATTTTAGTATTTATCATAATTTATTTAAATATGAAATAGTAATTTTCTAATTTTTATTGCTATAATAATTTGATGCATATGTAAATAAATTTTCTGCTAATCTAAATATATTTAATAATTAATTATTCATTTAATTGATTTAATAAATCTAATAAAAGTTATGATTTGATTTAAAGTGAACTTTATGATTAATTATAATAGATGCTAAGGGTGGTAATTTTATAAGTATAATAATTTTATAATCAATTTTCACATGATATAAAAAATTGAAACTCAAACCTAATTTCATGACTAATTTATACGTTATATAGGCCAAATTGACATATTTAATGTATAATAATTTATATAATATAACATAACGTGATTAAATTATAAAATAAAATAAAATATATAATGTTAAGGTAAATTAATAAATCGATGCATGTTATATTTTAGTTTTTATCATATTATTAACATATATATTTATTGATAAGGTATATAATTAACTATCAAGGCATATAATTATAATTAAGCATAAAGGCATAGGATCCCTTGTAAAACTACTGTTTTAAAATAACGGGGTTGTTATATTAGCTTATGCAATAATTAAATATGATTAACCCATTAAATTAGCTCTAAATAATTATTTGAATATAAACCTATATAAACAGACGGTCCAAATATTCCCATGAATAATATGCTTTTTTTTTATCATAATTTCATATTATTCAATTATGTGTAATACTATGGTTTATATATGTCAGGAATCATAATTATAATTATGGACCGTGTTAGCGGTGGCATATATAATATTTAAATATTTAATGAATAATTAAAATATTAATTAGTATATAATTTGATTTGCTGGCTAATATTGCTACATGATCTTATTATTGACAGACATCCATATATATATATATATAATTCATAGTATATTATATAATATTTTTTAAAAATTAATTACAACTATAATCATTAATTTAATTTATAATAAGGTTTTCATTTATTCTTCATGTGGCCCGAAAATAAACTTAAGTGTCAATGTGAAGGATAAATAGTACAATTTTGGTAATTTTCCAACGCTATAATGTAATCCCGTTATGAATACTCCTTGCCACCTCAGCTTTTTGCCTTTTTGGAACTTCATTCATCAGGAAACGGGAGAAGGATCGTGACGGGATTGGGTAGCATTGCCAACTGTCAATGAATTCACACTCACGTTTTGTTAACTTTCCGTTAACATCTAAATTAACATTTAAATGTACGGGAAATGGTTTTCCCCATCGGTGATTAATTTAGGTTAAATCCAAAACATGTTCCAAGGAATTTAACATCTTAATTAATTAATTAATTAATTAATTAGAATTAATAATCAATATTAATGAGAATCTCATGAATATTATAATGAAACGATAAAGCTAATGTATATTATAATGAAACATGTTTTGTTTCATGATTGAGATAAGTAATCGATCATCAATAATAAAATTAAATCAAAATACAAAAAAAAAAAGTGATAAGGAGACAACAGCCAAGTGACAAATAGTAACGGTATAATGGGAGTAATGGTTTAATCTCAAATTTAATAATCTTGCTCCATCTTAATCATCGGTCATCATTTCTTTTTCTTAATTAGGATGTTTGACCAACAAAGTAAATCAATTTTTTTTTTTAAAATGAAAAAGCTTAATTAATTAATTAATTAATTATTAAATAGTCATCATAAAATTAATCAAATATTAAAAAATTAAAAATATCCTAAATAAATAAATATTTACATATTTATGTATAGGGATTATTATTTATCTATTATAAAAATTAATATAAATATATTATTTAAATAATTAATGCAAGTGATGATGGCAAAAGGGTTAATTAATGGTCTTCTCTTTTACCGTAATAATAAGAAGGCAGCAGACGAAGGGAAGATCAGAAGAAGAAGAAGGGAGGAGGGGGAGGGGCTTTACATCCATTAGATTGCCTTGTGTTTTACTGTAAAACAATGGTAATGGATTGTCTAATGCAAGTCATCTAAAAAAAAACAGCTCCATCACCTACCACTGATAACTCCATCCCTCCTCTTGCCCACCACTTCCCCCCTCTATACCATTTTTTTTTCTCAACAAAAACCCACAATTTCCATGTCCATCTTCTCCTCCTCCTCCTCCTCCTCCATTTTGCCACATCTTACAGCTACATCATCAGACACAATTGCCACTACAACCACATTCATAATAAACCCTTTTTCTTTTTTCCTTTTCTTATTGTCATTTTTGGCTTTGGTTGCACAGAAAGCTCCACCCCATCTTAGATTTACACTCCCATTTTCTTCCCCTTCATTGCAAATAAATAAAAGTCTCATCTTTTTTGCTATTTAGCTTTACTTTCTTTTGACAGCTTCGCTGATTTGAGTTTCCTGGATATGGGTTCTTTCTTACATTGGTTCTTAAATCTGAGATCTGGATTTTGAGTAGTGGGTCATGATTAAAAAGGTTTCAAAGATCTAGACTTTGAAACCTTTTCTTGTTCAAGTTCACTTCAGAAAGGTAAGAGAATGAACCGCTTGTTTTGCTTTTTCTTCTGTATTTTAATCTTATTGCTGCTGCTTCGTCATTTACTGTTAAGATCAAAACAGATTCTATGGTAGGTGATAATTTAGTGTAATGACTTTCTTCATGGTTTAATTACCTGTGTTATTTTTGATCTGTCGATTTTTTTCTCCCTTGATCTTCTTCTGCTTATTGTTGTAACTTCATTTTAACTGTTAATGCTGTTTCTGCCGTGTCCTCTTGCAAAAGCGGTCAACCTTAGTCTGGAATTCTCGAGTATATGGTCTCAATGGAGTGTGAACAAGTTGGATTGTGAAAACGATTCCTTCTTGTTCATCTAATGTTGTGGAAGTACTATTCTTGATATGAAATTCCACTTTAATGCAATTTTTATATCTTTCACGTCTTGTGTAGGTGTTTGGACATCCAAGAAAAAAGATATGGCAAGTGATCTTAACGCTGAAATGTCCAAGAAAACAGCCATTTTGGGTCTCAAGGTGTGGGAAGTAATTTTCATTGCTGTGTTATTATTTTTTGTCATAATTATCCTTTTTGTGTTGTCATATTACATGACTTCGCGGAATAAGTCCAGAAGAGACCGAAACAAGTTTCCCATGAGCCAAATTCCTGCTGTTTCAAAAGAAATTAAGGAAGTTCGAGTGGAACATGTATCCACGAATGAATTTGTTCCGCGTGATGGGATTCTTCTAACAATTCATGATAAGAACAGCGAAAAAGAATCAGATAAGGTAATGGTCCATCTGGGAATGGGAAAAGTGAAGCATGGAGACAATAACAGTCAATCAGGTTCCTTCCATCATTTGGATAAAGATTGTGGATCACAGTCAGGCGAAGAAGGTAGCTCTGGCACAGTAACAGTATATAAACCTTCTTCTTCATATCCGATTACTGCTCCTTCTCCTCTTTGTGGTCTGCCTGAATTCTCTCACTTGGGCTGGGGTCACTGGTTCACGTTGAGAGATCTTGAGTTGGCAACAAACCGCTTTTCAAAGGAAAATGTAATCGGGGAAGGTGGATATGGAGTCGTGTACCGAGGACATCTGATCAATGGCAGTCCTGTAGCAGTGAAAAAGATCCTGAACAACTTGTGAGTTCATAATTTGCTTTGTCAATATACACAATATTCCCTTTTCATTTTCAAAAGTACCTGTTCATCTGCTTCTATCAAGTTCCTTGCAAACTTAACTCTTAATTATTGGTTATCTTCAGGGGCCAAGCAGAGAAGGAGTTCAGAGTAGAAGTTGAAGCCATTGGCCATGTTCGCCACAAGAACCTGGTTCGCCTCCTCGGATATTGCATAGAAGGGACTCACAGGTAGTCCTTATTTTTGTTTGCTTTTAAAGATACTTCTGCAAAAATCTGTCGTGATAGCTTTAAATTCAAGGTCTGCTTAAATTTGATGCTGTCTTGAATGTCATAGTATTTTCTCATATATGAAAATGATGGCAGGATGTTGGTTTATGAATATGTCAACAACGGAAACTTGGAACAATGGCTTCATGGAGCTATGCGTCAGCATGGATATCTTACTTGGGAGGCCCGCATGAAGGTTCTCCTTGGCACGGCTAAGGCGTGAGTCAATTATTTGCATACCTTCTGAGAATTCTTGTTGTCATGTTAAATTATTCTCAGGATTTCGGTTTCCATGTCACCAAGTTTCTGAATATGTTTTTTGCAGTCTTGCCTATTTGCATGAGGCCATTGAACCAAAAGTAGTACACAGAGATATCAAGTCAAGCAATATTTTAATTGATGATGACTTTAATGCCAAGGTTTCTGACTTTGGGCTGGCCAAGTTGCTTGGATCTGGAAAAAGCCATGTCACCACTAGGGTTATGGGAACTTTTGGGTATAATCCTATATGTTCTGCTCTTTGTTCTATATATTTGTCATTCAAGTAGATAAATTATCATCTTTTGGTATTTATCCAATTTTCTCCTCTTAAAAACGTGATCTTGCAGATATGTGGCTCCTGAATACGCAAATACTGGTCTTTTGAATGAAAAAAGTGACGTCTATAGTTTTGGGGTTTTGCTCTTAGAAGCTATTACTGGAAGAGATCCTGTAGACTATGGTCGTCCTTCCCATGAGGTACCAGATTAATTATATTCCTGTAAGGTTTCTTGTATAAGCCATATTGTTGGCATCAACATCTATCCAAAAAACAACTGCAAATTACTCTGAAACCTTGACTTATGCCACTTGTTAGTCAAAGGTTTTGTGTTTGGGTGTGCCGGCACTTGGTAGGAATAAAGCTTGTCATGGACTAACCTGATCAAATTATCTATTCTTGAATGCCTTTATGCTTTGGATAAGTTTCTGCAGAGTGGATTTGAATTTTGATCACTGCCGTTGTCCTATGGATAGGTAAATCTTGTTGATTGGCTGAAGATGATGGTTGGAAGCAGGCGGTCTGAAGAAGTTGTGGATCCAAACATTGATGCAAGGCCGTCAACAAGAGCTCTAAAGCGAGCCCTATTGACTGCTCTAAGGTGTGTTGACCCAGATTCTGAAAAAAGACCAAAGATGGGACAGGTTGTTCGTATGCTTGAATCTGAGGAATATCCTATTCCAAGAGAGGTAAGAGTCTGAATTCAGCTCAAACACGAGTAGGCTGAATCTTTCATATCTTTCTGAAGTTTGAGCTGAGTTTGTAATGTTGTTTTCAGGATCGTAGACATAGAAGGACGCATGGAGGTAGCATGGAGATTGAATCTCAGAAAGAGAATTCTGACACCGAGCAGTAATTCTTGATGTAATGGTGTTCTGAGGATACAAGAGACTTGATGTAATGAGGGGGATAATTCTTACAAATATTTTTTCAGACTTATTTAAATTCCGGGGCGTGTCACTTGTTGATAGCTAGGACATGGGAAGGGGTAGGAAGAGAGATGTTTTTTTCTTTGGCTTTTCTTTTTAAATTCTTATTTTCTTGGATGTAGATGATGGAGAATGATTTTGCTTTTGTATGGAAATGGTGTTTGTGAAGGACCCATGTCATATGGGTGTGTACAGAGTTGGGTAATCGTTTTCAATATTGCTTGATGTTTGGACCAGCAATACAGCCTCCCAATATATGCATATGGTTCCCTGCAGAAACTTTACTTTTATCATATGGAGGGAGCCACCTTGCTCAACCATGATCTATACTTTCGGAACCCTGCATCATGTTGCTTCAAGAGATTATTATGCTATAAAACGAAGGTTAATACAGTTGGCAAAACGTGCGAAGGCTATTCTCGATTTGCAGGGCAGGAATCAGTAAGATCCTCCGGAAAACAAGCAAATACATGACACACCAATGGCCCGTTTCAAGCAAGTCTGCTGTTGCAACAAGAAAATAGCAGGGTTTGTTGAGATGACGAAACATTGAAATAATCTATGCAACTTGCATGCCAGTTTTGTATGATAGCAACACTACATCAACCATTAAAGTTGTATGCGTCCGTAAATTACTTGTATAAGACGAAAATGGCTGATAGTTTCAATCACTTGTAAGAAAGAAAACAAGCTTCATTCACCTTGTTTCTGATGGGCAGTAATTAATGTTTTGAGAAAACTAAGTTTTGGCAGCAAGAAACATGCTTTCTTTAGCAGCAAACCATCACAACTCCTACCAAACGGTATTGTGAAAGAGAAGCAACCCTTTTACATGAAACCTTGTGGATTTTAGACTTCGATCATGATATGAATATTAGTTCTTGGTATTTCTTTCACAAAGTGTTGCTTTGTTTTTACTTAAATGTTGTTTTCTTGTTGCTTTCATTAGCAACCGTGTTCTTTAGCCAAACCAATTAATAACTTCACCTATTCATCTCTACTATGCCATCTTATCGTAATTTAGCCAGTAATGCATACGGCTCTATGTTCAAGGTCTCGACGTTCTACCAACTCGAGCCATCATCTCGGCTTCATAAGCTCCTTTTGAGGCCAAACTTAACCTTAAAGCTTACCATGCTTGCCATTGTTTACACCCGACAGGTTCATTCAGGAAATCAGCCAGCAGCTTCTAATCCCAAACAAGCAATTCAATGGTCAAACTTGTCTTGAAAACCAGACAACGTAAAGGCTATGAGATGCACCGTCGTTTAATTTAAGCAGAACAAAGAAAGGTCATCAAGGCAAAACAAAGAAAAAGCAAAGAGAAGATAGAAAAGAATGAATCACAATTTCATTGTCAAACAAATGGCTTAACTTAACATCTTGGCACCCGACTGTTTCTCCATTCCTATTCTCCTTGCAAGCTATCTTGTAAAAGGCATCAATTGTGGCAGATTTTCTAGTACAAATTTTCTTGAGACTCGACAGAACTTACTCCCACATGGGGTAAAAAAAAAATACACAAACAAAAACATAAATTAAAAAGGGTAACAAAAATCCAAGCTAGAATCGAGCAAACGACAGGAAGACGTTTTAGTTGCAGGGAAGCTGCAAACAACAATATCATACGATCTTACTCTTGAGGCTTGTCCCATTTGAGGGGCTTCACCACCTCCCATGTGAAGTCAGTGTCATCTCGTCCAAAGTGACCATAGGCAGCTGTCTTCAAGAATCTACCATTTCCGCCCCTCTTAAGATCCAGGTTAATGGAAATCATACCAGGCCTGAAATCAAAATTTTCCTTCACAATCTTGAGGATTTCTTTATCTGGGATCTTTCCAGTGCCGTAAGTATCAACAAATACTGACAATGGCTCTGGCACACCAATAGCATAAGAGACCTGGACAATGCACCGGCGAGCAAGCCCATTGGCGACAATGCTCTTGGCTGCCTGCCTGACAATGTAAGCTCCACTCCTATCAACCTTGGTGGGATCCTTGCCAGAGAAGGCACCGCCACCATGGGCTCCCCAACCACCATAGGTATCAATAATGATTTTGCGACCAGTGAGACCAGCATCACCGTGAGGGCCACCAATGACAAATCTACCTGATGGGTTAAGATGGAAGATGGTCTTCTCATCAAGGTACTTTTCAGGGATAACAGGCTTAATAACATGCGCTTTGAGGTCAGCAGCAATTTCATCATTAGTCACAGTCTCATCATGTTGCGTAGAAATGAGAACAGTGTGTACACGAACAGGCACCATAGCACCATTATCATTGAAATACTCAACAGTGACTTGTGTTTTTCCATCAGGTCTCAACCAAGGGCAGGTGCCATTCTTACGGACTTCAGTGAGGCGTGCACCAAGCTTGGTTGCAAGAACATGGCTGAGAGGCATTAACTCGGGGGTCTCGTCGGTGGCATAACCAAACATGTGGCCTTGGTCCCCAGCACCAATCTCCTCAGGGCGCTTGGTAAGATGGCCATGGACACCTTGGGCAATATCAGGGCTCTGTTGTTCAATGTTTACCAAGACCTTGCACTTATCAGCATCAAGACCAACATCATCAGAAACAAATCCGATTGTACGACAGGTGTCACGAACAATCTTCTCATAATCAACATTAGCTTTGGTTGTGATCTCGCCAAAGACCATGACCATGTTGGTCTTCGTGCAAGTCTCACAAGCAACCTTGCTGTCGGGGTCTTGCTCAAGGCAGGCATCCAAGATGGCATCTGAAACCTGATCACAAAGCTTGTCGGGATGGCCCTCGTTCACAGATTCGGAAGTGAATAGGAAGGTCTCCATTCTCGCAACTGCAAAGCACCCAACCACATTCCAAAATCAGCAACTTCTGTTAGATTCGAGTCTTTTAAGGACTATATGAAGACTTTAAAGTTGATTTAAAGCAAGTACACAGAATTCATTTATACCAAAAGCCACGACCCTAAAAGAGAATACTTGAATACAAGACGAGCATCTTAATAATGCAAGACAAGAAACAGGTTAACTTCAAATATTAAATTACAGGAAGCAGCTACACAAAAGGATAATAGATATTCATCTTTAAGCATCAGTACAAAACTAAACAAGCAGAATGATTGTCTTTATTCATAAAAAAAAACTAGAATTCATCAAAGAACCTGAAAGCAATTTGGTTCTAAGAACCAAAGTTACGCTAAAAAACAAAGGAAACAAAGATTCATTACCACGAATATCAATAAAAACAAAAACCCACTATCCTAAATCCTCAGATCTACCCAAAAAACACATGGTAACGTAGAATTTCCATCCTTGGATACCATACCATGTACAGGCAACAAGGTTGACACTTTAAACACAAGAAATAACTAGGAAAATGACCCAAGAAAAGAATGAAACAGAAGATGAGGAAAGAAATGCACCTCAAAAAGAAAACCCAGGAGAGAATAGATCTGGAGCTCTGATTACAGGTGAAAGATGGGACCTTTGTACGAGTAATTTAGCAAGTAAACAACTCTTGGCGACTCTTTCAGGCAGCTCTGAACTCCGTATTTATAGCCATTTTGTCCTCAATATTTTAACATATTGATTGCGCGTTGTTCGTTTGGGCCCACAAGAAGATCAGTGATGAAAACGGTGAAAGAGGAATCATCCGTTGATGTTAAAACCTCAAGGGTGTGGATCAACTAGAGTCGGTGATGGAAAATGACTCTTGAGGAAATGGGATACCGGAACAGCCGGTGGGATCTTGGGATCTTTCACCAACCCCCAAGTTCCCAATAATTCATGGATGAGTTTCACCTAAGAGAAAGTAGTTGGCTTTGGGTTCTTTCACCACTAATGACTCATTAATAGCTTTCTAATCTCATATTAACTGCTTAATTTGAATCTTTATAGTAGTCAGATGGATAAAACATAGCTGGTTGATATTGATTATCAACACCATTATAATATGTATAATCTTTTCATTATGAAAGACTTGTGGTCAGAGTTGTCAGATCTGATCTGAGACTTGATGAATGTGCTTTCAATTATATACTACAACTATGCATATAATAAGACATTAGACTATCACCAGAAGATATGACCGAATCGTATTTGATATGTGTATGAGGTTACGAGTATTAATCTTCTGATTTGATTTGTAGTTGTTTTCGTAATAATTTAATGATGGAAATTAAATGCGGCATGAACCTCACTAGAAAAGTAAATGGGGAGCTTGCCGACACTAATAGTTTAGACATGGTTTTGATTTACGGACAACAGCTTAGGTTGAAGCGCGTAGAAGCTGGCTGCCCTCCACATGTTATTGATAAAGGTACTCTTCCTTGCCCATGCCCCCTCTTGCCTCTCACTATATATATATATAATCACTTGATTTGGATCTCAAGGACGGACCAGAAGTTTGCCTCTAGATTTAGATTACTTTAATGTTCAAATGGGTTTTGATTCCTGGATAGTTTTTATAAACGTATCGATCTTTCGGGTTAAATATACGTATTAAACTTACGTTAAATCTTAAAAATGGTATCTTTAATGTTTTTCGAGTAGCTTAAATGCACAGGACGTTGTTTCAGGAGACATAGTTCATCAAGTTTTCACATTTATCACAATTTTGATTCAAAATCAATTTGGTTCAATCCTTGTACAGAGAGTAGTGTCTCAGCAGAAAATCTTTAAACACGTGTCACCCCACAAAAGTGTGTTGTTCCAAATACACATCATTATTAAAGAATAAATGGGCTATGGAACTATGCTGCAGACATGATGCAATCAATGGCCTGCTTGCAGATACCTGTCATTGTGGCCTCAGGTCCATAAACCTGTTGGGAAGAAAGAGAGAGACTCGGTTAATCTACAAATAAGTCGACACAGCTTATTTTGCAGTTTGTGACTGCTGAAAAAAAAGAGAATTTATCAATTTCATGGTTCCTCAGAGATTGAAATGATATTCTCTGATGATGCAGTACAATAAAGGAATCAAAAGAAGACCAAGCAGCAGCATGCAATAAAGGGAGCAAGCATCAAGAGCCCCACAATCAAAAGAGCAGCCTGTCATTTCATACCTCAAGTGGTACTCCCAGCTCTTCTCCCAAAGCACGCATCTTTGCCAAACCCGTCTGGTAGTTCGGACCACCTCTTCGAACATAGATGTGCATTCTTGCTGCTTTTAACTTGGATTCCTTTTGGAGAAGAAAAGAATAAATAGATGTGGAAAAAGGCACATAAAAGCAATTGAGCTGATGTTTCGTATCAATTCAAGCAGGTAACACAATACCTTTTCTCTTAGAGCTCGTATAATACCATTGAAAGTAGCTGCAACATCGGTGAAGTTAGCAATGCCACCTCCAACAAGAAGAGCTCTCTTACGGCCATCAGGATCAGCAGTAGCACACTGAAATATTTAATGCACACATCCTCTCATGAAAAGGGTAAATGAATAAATTGCATACAAATGTAGAAAAAGGTAAAAGTTGTCCCTTACATCAATCACAACTCTTGCATACTGCAAAACTTCTTCTTCGTTAGGAGCTCCACTATACTCTGCATAATTACCAAGCTCTGATGCATAACCCAAATCTCCAACCTAGTTCAATGGGAAAAGAAATTCATGCAAGTGCATTAACAAATAGGAGCAGAGACCGCAGAATATTCGCTGAAAGAATTCTATTGATGTGATATAAAGCACTTACAGTGTCAGCATATATCACGCTGGCACCACCTCCAGCTACCATCGTCCAGATACGTCCTTTGGGGTTCAAAACTGTGAATTTTAAAGATGCACTTGTCTGTAAACAATAGAAGGGTGAGTAGCCAATCTCATTCATGGCACAAACAGGCAATAGCTTCGCAATGAAAAAAATAAAAATCAAAAGTTAGATTGGAGAAACCTTTATGGAGTTACCTTCTCATCCAGTGAATGAATGAAACTTTCCGTAGGGCTCAGGACTCTTCCAAAAGGAAGAGGAAACTCTATATTACCCCACCTGACGAACAGAAACATTTGAATGAGATCAACCACACATTTTATTAGTTAGTTGCACAATTCTAATATCTATGGAGATTGTTTCTCTTTGTGAACAATAAATATGTATACCTTTTAAAGTTCTTAAAGGCAGCAGTGTCATCCAGCTCTCCTCTCATATCCAGTGGATAAGGTTGTTCATTAACCAGGGTAAAAGGATTCATCTCTATGAAACTGAAATCCAGATCTGTAGAAAAACAACAGAACCAGTTAGAACTTAGACGTGAATCGTGCCAACATGAATAAGAAATTGCCATAGGAAAAACAAAAATTTGCACGAGAAATGGATCCTTTTGTTTCTCAACTGCAAAACTTCTGAGGTTCTATTGAAAATTAAAAATTATCGTCCATTGGTAGTCCTCAGTTCATAAGCTTAAGTAGTTTCCTGTTTTGAATGAGTATGACAAGGAGAAAGCTATTCTGAAACCATTAACCACATGTACCTTGAAAGACGGAGAAGACACCCATTATGAAGTTACCAATTTTGCCTCGGATCTGATATAATATAGAAGCAGAATTAGCAACATCGTTTTGAATAACAGAGTGACATAAAGAAAATAAAGAAAAAAGACATTGGACTGCACAGAAGGCTGCATCCATGAAATGGGAGTAAGTGTTGAAGCAAACGAGTAAGCTACATGAACTAAAAACTAACCTCTAAAGGAAGTGTAGCTATCAATGGAGCACATGCCTCCAAGGTCATAGGTTTCTCGGTAGGAAGGAAAATAGTCTTAACCTGTAAGAAGAACACCAAAATCATGTTTCGCTAATGATGTACAAATCCCACAAGTGACAATGCAGAAGACATTTATCAGGCATATACCTTATCCCAATTCTCTTCGATTTCAATACCACCACATTCAGAAAAGCTAATGGTGCAGCCAAGTCTTTCAGAAACCATTGAAAGGTAAAATTCTTGATCATGGGGAACAAATGGTTCAACGATGAATGTAGTTATCGGAGCCTTACAGCCGCCCATTTCAACCTAATGAGAATTGAGTTCACATAAAACAAATCATTGATATAATCTCACAAAAGAAGGTAACTGCAATCTAACTTCCTGCTATAGTCAGGATCTAGTAACATTAATCACCTCAACTCCAAGCCTTGCTTTCACAAATTCAGCAACTTGTGCTAGATCTAAATTCAAAGCAACCAAACCACTCTTTCCACGTTTCCCGAACAACATGTCAGGCTTAACCACCAATCTTGAAGAAGAAAGCCATGGTTCTTGATTTGTTAACTCGGTGAAGTCCGTAGACTCGGTCACCTGCATAGCACACAGCATTATCCATTAATTAAACTCAATAACCCATTTGAATTCCACTAAATTTAACTAAAGGAACGTACTTTTCCACCATTTCTTACCAACCCAATTCTTTAAATCACCAAAACTAATCAGTCAAACAGTAATAACTGCACAAAGATAAAAGGAACAAGAGAAACCTGAGCAGAGCAGATCTGAAGATCAAGACCAGCAAGGCGTTTCAAATGCTCTTTAAGAAGTCTCTTTGAATCATACTCTCTGATCTTCTTTCTAGCCATTTCTTGCTCTTTTCCACTGCAATTCAATTCAACGATCCTCAAAAACAATAACAAGAACAACTAAAAATACGATGCTCGGTTCTAAGGGGAGGACTATACAAATACTAAAACTTTCGAGGGAGAAATAAATATTTGCTTCAAAGATAAGATAATTCAGACCTACCAAACGCAACGACAGGGGAGATGGAGGAGAAGATGGGTATCGGTTGGTTGGTTGGTTGGTGGGCGATTTGGGCAAGGCAAGATTGGAGCCGATTTCTGAAAATTTATAATGAGCAAACCAACCAAGCTAAATTATGGGCCATAATTTAAAATTCATGATTTGCCCACCTACCCTTTTAGTGGATGATAAATTTATATGGTTCGTCGTTTGCCATTTTCTTTGTTCGGGATGTAGAAATGAACCTTACGGCTCATCATTTCCATTGAAACGAGGAAGAAGCTAGAGCCAGCGGTCAAGACCCATCATATGCGACAAGCTAAAATGCGGCAATAAACGGTCTAATCATGAACTTGGCTTATCGAATGAACTTAGTCATTGAAATTGATAAACAACTCATCATCAATGAATCTTGTTCGTAACATCTAAGTACATCTGAATTGTCGTCTTACATTCAAATTATCCCATATTATTTATATATTAATAATTATTAATAATAATATATAAATTATATTTTATATTATTAATAAATAAATTATAAAATATTTGAATATAATTTATCATATAAAATTATCTATATAATAATATATATTATTTTTATTAAATATCAAATATTTATTTATTATTATTATTTATATATTAATAAATCTAAATCTAATCAATATTTAATAAAAATTAATATAAATATATTATTAATAAATTTAAAATACTATTTAATTAACTAGAATAAATAAATTACATAAAATCTAAATAATTAATAATAATTTACTAGGCGGATAACTTCCTAATAGCTGCCTAATCTCTAATTATCTCATTAAACAATAATTACCCATTAATTAATTGCTTTCTTTGACTGTCGCCAGCGCATTATAGCACACCACAGAAAATTTTTTAAAAAATTGTTTATTTAGAAAAAAAAGAATTGGAAAAGAAAAAAAAAGAGAAAGAACACGCATAACTAAAAAAAAAAAAGCATTAGCCAAAAGCTTCCCTTATTGCAGGACATAACCCACAAACATGGATCTATCGCCATCGCTCTCTCTCTCTGCTGTTTTATCTTAAGGTTCTTCATTATCGTTACGGTGCCGTTTTCCTAGCTGCTCCTTCTTGCCCTGAATTTTCTGGTTCGATCGATATGTATTTTTTTTATTATTGTCGTTGTTGTGGATTTTATTGTTATTTATTATTATTGTTGTTGTTGTAACTTTCTTTCTGTGCTAAAGTTTGTAAATTTTTTCGTTGTTTGTATTTTTTTGAAATGAGTTTTGGTTTTTTGTATTGTGATGTTTGTATGTTTGGATCGGTTTGTATTGTGTTGGATGTCGTTAGGGTTTTGGTTTGGTTCTTTTGATTGTTATGTTTTCTGGGTGTAAAGGATGTTTACCTTTGTGGAATTTGTCAATTTTTTTTATGTATTTTGAATTTTATTTATCGTCTTTGTTCTCGGATAATTTGAGTTTGTTTTCTATGATTTTTTTGTTGCTTGCTAGATCTTGATTTTATTCCTTTTCTTTTGTCAATTTTTGTGTATTTTTTAGTTGGGTGGGATGCAAGATTGTGACTTGATTTCTTTATTGGTTTGATTTTTAATTTTGGCCTTTTGTTTTTGAATATCATGTAAGGTTTTTACTGTATGGGTAGCTTTAGTGATAAAGTCCAAAATTCATGTTGGATTATCCCAATAATTGAATGCAATTACTTTTTTAAAATTTGGTTTCCTTGTGGGGATGGTTACATATCGTTTGATTTCAGCACCAGACCAGCTTGGTAGTGGTTTTGAACCAGGCAAGGGGCTATGGTTTTCTGATCAGTGCCTAAAACTTTTGGATTATTAATTCTTATTTTCAATCCCATTGGCTTTGGATTATTTCATTAATATATAGCTCATTAATATAGTCATGATATTCATGCATTAGTCGCATGAGTTTGCTAAAAATGTTATAACTATCGCAGGTAAATGATTCATTTTATCACAGTGAAACAGTAAGAGGATCAGGGCATAATTTTCCTTGTCCTACGAATGGCTTCTGTGGGTGTGGCACCTACTGGTTTGAGAGAAGCTAGTGGCCAGAATGCTGGCGTGGATAAATTACCTGAGGAGATGAATGACATGAAAATTAGGGATGACAAAGTATGGTTTTCTGTGATTCTATCCACTATCTTTACCTTCATCACTTGTCAATTTTTGATATTTAAATATGGATCATTAGGTAATATGCTTTCTTATATTTGTAGGAAATGGAAGCTACAGTTGTTGATGGAAATAGTACAGAGACTGGTCATATTATAGTTACAACAATTGGTGGTAGAAACGGCCAGCCAAAGCAGGTTCATTTCTTGTGGTTAATCAAGCTGCATTTAGCTTTCCAAAATTGGTTCTCTAATCTCTGTTTATCATATTTTTATCTTATTCTGATGCAATTTTATCAATCTTCAATTCCAGACAATAAGCTATATGGCTGAGCGTGTTGTTGGGCATGGATCATTTGGTGTTGTATTTCAGGTATCATGCTTTCATGTATCAGTGCACCTTTGTGACTAATATTTCACTTTTTATTTATCTGAAATTTTCAATTCAGGCAAAATGCTTGGAGACTGGTGAAACTGTTGCCATAAAGAAAGTTCTTCAAGACAAGAGGTATAAGAACCGTGAGCTGCAAACAATGCGTCTTCTTGACCATCCAAATGTTGTCTCTTTAAAGCATTGCTTCTTTTCAACAACTGAGAAGGATGAGCTCTATCTCAATTTGGTTCTTGAGTATGTTCCTGAAACTGTTCATCGGGTGATTAAACACTACAACAAGTTGAATCAGAGGATGCCTCTAATATATGTAAAACTATATGCGTATCAGGTATGTTGAATTTGGCATACTATGACCTTCTATTAGAAAAAAGAGACATGTTCACATGGATGGAATATTTTTCCATTCTTTTGTTATTTATTATTGCAATGTTATCCATTTGATAATTCATTAAAGAAAGAAATAGTTCATTAGAGTTTGTAAAGTCCGAGATACTGACATTTTCTTGATATGTGGGCAGATATTCAGGGCGTTGTCATACATCCATCGTGCAATTGGAGTATGCCATCGAGACATCAAACCTCAAAACCTTTTGGTTGTTTACTTTTACATTTAAGCTTGCTTTCTTCAAAGTCATCAAAAATTATTTTCAAGTAGTCTGAAAATATTTCTTGGTGCAGGTAAATCCGCATACTCATCAGGTTAAATTGTGTGACTTCGGAAGTGCAAAAGTCTTGGTATGTTTTCATTCTCTTCTGTATTAATACCATTTGCTTAGACCTCTTTTTCCAATATGTGATGGATATTTTCACTGTTTTCTCTTGACAGGTGAAAGGCGAGCCAAATATATCTTATATTTGTTCTAGATATTATAGAGCACCCGAGCTCATTTTTGGAGCTACAGAGTACACAACAGCGATTGACATCTGGTCTGCTGGCTGTGTTGTTGCTGAGTTACTGCTTGGACAGGTAGGAAGCTTTGTTGCAAGGTTAATGCTTTGCTATCAAAGTACCTATTATTTCACGAAAGCTTAACAGATGTGTGATTTCTTTCAGCCTTTGTTTCCTGGTGAAAGCGGAGTTGACCAGCTTGTTGAGATCATCAAGGTAATTCCGCATGCTAAATGCTATTGATCGAATGCTTTGCTTTACATTTACCTATGTTTGGTGGAATTATTTCTACCATCTATTGTGGAATTAGCAAGTTTCTGTTCCAGAGATTGCTTTTACGAGTTGTCATTTCAGTTGCAGATTACCTCTAATGTAACAGTAACTGTAATGTTTTATAGGTTTTGGGTACTCCGACAAGGGAGGAAATCAAATGCATGAACCCAAATTATACAGAGTACAAATTTCCTCAGATTAAAGCTCACCCATGGCACAAGGTTCGTGAAATCTGAGGTAGATGAGCTGTGTTTTGCATTACAACTCCACTATAATCCATTGATTTATGTTTATTCACCCTTTTTCTAGATATTCCACAAGCGTATGCCTCCTGAAGCTGTTGATCTGGTTTCAAGACTACTGCAATACTCCCCTAACCTTCGGTGCACTGCTGTGAGTATCTGTTCGGCCCACCCACTGCTGAGTTTATTCCTTCTGAGAATGCAGTGATGTCTAACGGATGTGTAACCTCCATCCGAGTTTTGTTTGATTTAGTTCTTTTCTTGCTTGCGAAATTCTAATTTGTATGATTGCATTCCCATGGCAGCTGGATGCCTTGGCCCATCCATTTTTTGACGAGCTACGTGACCCGAACACTCGCCTGCCAAATGGACGTTTCCTTCCACCATTATTTAATTTTAAATCTTATGGTAAGCAATTGTAGTAGGAATGGTCTTTATGCAGATACAGCTTAATTGATCTCAAGGTTCTTTCTTTCTATTTGTCATTGATGTTGTGCGTGCTGTTTCTGTAGAATTGAAGGGTGTGGCAGCTGAGACTTTGGCGAAATTGATACCAGAGCATGCAAAAAAGCAATGTCCTTTTCTCGGCTGATGATTCAAATCGAAATGATGAAACATGAAATGGGAAGAAGAAATCATGGCAATCTTTGCATGCGTTGTACCAAATATGGAAAAGCAAGGGTGCTTGTCCCCTCTGTCTAATGCTTATTTGTTTAACTTTCAATCTTTTCTTTTCTTGTTGGAAAATATAATCTTGTAATGTTATTTTGTTGTTGTGACCTAATGTAAAAGCAGATGTAGAGACAATTGTACTTGATGATGTTTTGCCCAAGCCTCCATGGGTAGTGGTCTGATCACCTCCCCTGTCATTACTGTACCAGAACTTATTGTAACATTACGATAGCACACTAGGATCCCATGTCCTTTGATGTGTCTGTTTCAGAAAGAAATGTGTTATTATTATTATTATTATTCAGCTCAACCCATCACCATGAAACCATTGTTTATGCATGACGGATTAATGATACCACCTTGAAGGTGTTCCCTCTTTCTCTTGTGAAGAAAGGTGAAAGCACAAATTAAAAGAAAGAGCTTGCTTTTCTTGGTTTTTTTCTCTTCAGAGAGAAGTGAGAAGAATGACTTGGTAATGCATCATGTTCGGGATTTGAAAGGAAAAAAAATAAAAAATAAAAAACTCAAAACATGATGCAGTTCTTGGCAAGTGAGGGAAAGGGTTGAATCCAATCACAAGCCATCTACAGCTTACCTTCTCTTTTCTTTTCCGGAGAAAGCTGCTACTTGAGAGGTGCTGGTAAAGCAAGAATGAGAGCAAGGCATAAATACTGGGAACATGACAATATCAAACTGATATCTTTATTCCGGCATTGGATTGAACAGGATTAACAATAGCCTTTTAACAAGTGCCCATAAACCTTTTCTTTTCATGAGAAGAGGTCAAGGTAAGTCCGGAAGAAGCCAACATCCATCACAAGCAAATATTTCTTTCACTGACAAACACTCATCTGTTTTATTAAAGCGTTGTAACATAGGGGGGATCCATCCACTTTCACTCCTTATGGCCAACAACAGGTAACATAGGGGGGATCCATCCACTTCCATGTGAATGCATGCTGATAGATTGCTAATTTAAAGAAGCAAGTACCTCCAGCAAGGAAGCAGCAAATTGCATTTGGGTTTCCTCGTTGATGGTTAAGAAGAGAGGTACATGCACAAAGAGCGATTTGCTCCCGTTTTGCTCTGCGAACCGGAGGGAATGGTAGTAAACGTAGTTGCACACGAATCGTCCTGCATCATCAGAGGTCATCACCTCATAACCTTTATTTGACAGGGCCTTTGTGATCTCTTCAACAGGAAGAGTTGTCTGCACGGATCAAGAGAAATTCACTTAAATATAGCGGACAGTATCACGCACATAACTGTTACCGAGCTAAACAAACAGTTCGTCCCATGCTACTTGATACATTGAAGGAAAGCAAAGCTATATAAATCTACATAACGAGATGAAGTCGCTGCTTGCCAGTTTGAAGCAGTTCAATGCTAATATTCCTCCAGAATAAGTCATATGCACTTCCATAACATCAAGACTTCATAAAAGCTTGCAATGAAAGAAACACTTAACACATCTATGACAGTGGATATGCCAACTGGACACGCTGGTTGCTTATGTAGCACATGTCCTTTTACAGTAAGAGAAAAATAGGGTAACTTCTAATTCCATATTGCCAGACTTTAGTGCGGTAGAAAAGCAAAAAGATGCAGTATAAAGCAAGTACCCTGGAATACCAGAAACCTTTCTATATAATAACAAAAGTCATGGACAGTCATCATCACGAATTGATTAGCTCCGTCTGTCAGAAAATATGACCCACTTTTCAGGAATTCACAAATCAATAAGGAAAAAGGATCATGAAAGTCATATACCTTGCGCACTCGTGAGATTCCACCATCAGAAGGAACAATGGGCACTTTCTGCACAACATTGTCACGAATTCAGTAAATCAGAATCTTCAATAGAAACATGGCTAACGGAACCAGACATCAGATTCCAGAAAAAAGAACAAAGAGATGAATTTAAACCTGAGGTTTCCATCCCATCTCATCAGGGCACCTGAAGGTAGCTTCATTGACAGCTTGTTGTTCAATAGCAAACTTTGTTGCCCCACTGTTCACACCAAAGTGAAGCTGGAAGAAAATGACAAAGACCCACAAAAGAGGATTCAGGAAACCAAAAACCTTTTTAAGAAAAAGAACAGCAAGCATCGAATAAAATATGCTTGAAGAACAGTAGTAGCAACGAACCCAAATGGTCCTCTCAGGATTTGAAGATTGGGAATCGTTGGAATTTACAGCAGTTTGCAATGTCTGATAAAGAGGTGTAATTGCTCCTTGTCCTGCAGTTTCAAGAATGTTACAACTCGCCAATATCACACATTTTGGCATGCCCTTCTTCCTCATGTACTGTTGGAGATTACTAACAATTGTCTCAGTGGGATTCTCTGAAACTCCATGGAATTTTTTAAATCCGGTCACATAAACTGTTACAGCTGGTGGCCCTTCAGACCCCATTAGTACTCGGACAACTTTAGGCTGGAAATCTGTTATTGCATGAAATCAGAACGAATTTCCAAAGGAACTGCATCAAAAAACATCAACTTATGTTCTTCAGCAACACAACCATAAGCAATTTGTCATGAGAATTTCAGAAGAACATTAGTCAATGATCAAAACTTCAGATAACCTTCCTGTCTTTCCTTATCTGAAATAAATCATTCACCTTTTTAGTAACGATTGAGCTGTAATTTAGTAACGGCCTTGATTAACAATGAGAAAAATTGCAGGGGAACCATGGAATTTCAGAAGCAATAAAAGAAGAAGGGGCAGGAGCCGTAGCTTAACGAACTGACTAAGCAAATCTATGAACTTCAAAGCAAAGCTCGCCAATTCCAAAATCTATGAATCACACCCCTTTGTAAATTCACGTGAACATCATAATTCTATGATCCAATCAAAAGAAAAAAGAGAAAAGCGTAGCTAAAATCACACCTTTAAAAGCCACAAGGTGAATGATCAGAAACAAAACTCAAAATCAAGCCACATAATCATACAAGAACAAATTTGATCAAAGACCCAGAAGGCAAATCTGGTTTAAATCAAAGAAAAGACACGAAATTCAGACCAAAGATTTCAAATTTTATCAAGAAACACAATAAAAACAACAATAAGAAAGAGGTAGAAATTCTGAAAGATGATCACCTGTTATCTTCAAAACCAAAAATAAAGAAGAAGAAGAAGAAGAACAGGAGAGAAGAAAATGAACTCAACCACCAGTCTTATCTGTATAAAGGTAGAACTTTTAACTCGATGTTTAATAAACTGGTTTAAGATTCCAATCAGATTAAAAAGAGAGACATTCACAGATGGGTTAATATTAAACAAAAAAAAAAAGAAGAAGAAGATTTTGGCTTTGTTTGTGGAGATATCAGTCACTTTCAAACAATAATTTAATTTATAAATAAATAGTTTTATTAATCAATCATTATCTAGAACTGCTCTATGAAGATTATATTTCGTTTTTTCATATGCTTAATTTAATATAATTTTATCTTATTATAGTTTATATTTTTGTTTATGGTCTTGAACGTATTGGGTGATGAACATTGGATGAGCTGGAAGAGACTCTTGATTCAACCATTAGAATCCTCATTTTTTCTTGATTATTTTCTTGGTGGCCAATCAGGGTCCTTGCCTGTGCCTTATAATGCATTTTCTTTGGATTATTATTATTATTATTATTGCAAGAACATGTTCTCAGCTCAGGGCTTATCCTCTTGTCCTCCTGTTTTTAGAAACTACATGATTGATCTAAGGTTCATGTCTGTAGCAACCTTAAAATATTCATCATATATTATTTTTTATAACCTGAAAGAATATAGAGGAAAAGGAAGACATGGAAGCTTATCAGAAGCTGTTCAGGGTATGTCTAGTTTGTTTCATGCGTAAAATATAATGTATGTGCATGTATATATATATTGAGGATGAAGATTTTGTATGAGACGTGAAGATGAAGATACAAAGAAAATGGGCTGTTTCCTCTACTGCGGATTATCCTTGATGTACACTGCAAAGCTTGTAGGAATCTGACATGGTGAAGAAGCTTTGGGAAGTGATAATCGATTAGAATTCGATCTCCTAAATCAATCCAAACATAACCCGTATTCCTATATTGACATAGATTTTACATATGAAAGTGATTACTGATTATCAGCTTCAACTACTTACTAATTTAAACGTGGAAGTTAAAGAAATTTTCGGGAAGAAGGGAAGTAGGAGTTGAAGTGGGAAGCTGGGAAAGAGCGTTTTCAACAGTTACATCAATGAAAACAACAATACGTTGACGAATTCTTGACATGGTTAGGTACTGAGATGATGATTGAAAATGAAGGAAGAAGAAGTAAGAAGGAAAGAAGATCGGGTGGAATTTGGAACTGGATTTAGTTACTAACGGAAAATTTCTATCAGAAGTAATGACTTCATACGAGGTGACTGATTTACAAGATTCCTCTGCCGAAGCTTAACCATCAACATTCAACAGTTCTTCAATCCCATGCCTTGACGTATCAGACAATCCTTTTCTTACGGCAAGATCTTGTCCATTAGATAGCTGATTCCTGACCCTGAAATCATGTTTGAAAAAGAAAATGTGACCCTTTCTTTGACCAAAACAACAAGGCCTGATTGCTTCTGTAATGACAAGCCAGGCTGATACAACAGACACTATCATGATTGACAGAATCCCTCTTGCTTCCAGAAAACTGCCAATCACATCTTCCATGGAAATCGCATCTTTCCTTAAGAATTCTTTCCACTGGCCATCATTTTCTTGCCAAGTTAGACACTTCAGTTGTCAGAATGCTCTACATTAACATGCACATACATGGGAAAATTGCGACAGAATTACAACAAATTATCATGATGACTGATCATATCTCTTCAATGATACTCATAGAAGGAATACAAAACTTTCCAGGATCATTCCAGGTTCAGATTGAGTAGAAAGTAATGTTTTCTTGTAGATATTGTATCAATATAATACTAATCATTGAATACGGTAGAGTTGGCAGGTGCAGTGATAATAATTGGAGTAAGGTAAAGAAGAGCATCATTCCAATATTTCTTAATTATAAAGCAAAGAATCATGTGAATTAAGGACCCAGTTGATTTAACAATTCTTTTTTCTTTTTCAAACAGCAAATTCCCGATGTTTATGATTTCAATAATTCCAGGGCCTGCGGTCTTTCATTCCCCCATTATTAGTCTTGGCTCAGCTCTAAGTCTTGTAGCTCATCTCAACCCATCATTCTATTCTTGACAGGAGAAAATCTGATACATCTTCTCAAAGAACAGAGGACTGGTGAAGGGTTACTGTGGTGGATATTTTATAAATGTACGGCTGCAAAAATATGTCCACGAAAGAAAGGAGGATGGTGGGAATTGGGCCATAAGAGATGCCATGGCAACTACAGAGAGAAACCAGTCATCTGCTAGCCGCCACATATGATAATGTCATTCATAATGCGTCACCATGTTAGATCACTTCCATTACGTTGCACGTTGTTCTTGTGATGTGATTAAATTATTCTTCCAGCCTACCCCAACTCATATTCCCAAAATACCACTCTTAATCCACCCATCAATCCTGTTAGCTCATGGGTCTCTTAGTAGACGACACCTTCACTTTTCCTGCAAACACTAACATTCGGCTTCAACCAAACTCTTACACTTTCCTGTAACAATTATATAACATATTATATATAAATAACCTTGTTTACCAAATAACTCTTTCCTCTATATCTTTGATAGAATCGAAGCTAGAACCCCTAATCAGGATCATAGCACCATCTAGGAGGTATAAATACTGTTATTTGTGATCAGATATGGCAGCGCTCGAGTGGAATTGAATTGGATATTTTGGTAAATGCATCATGGTTTTGGCATGAGTTTTTTGGTAATTCAGCACAACCGCTCCTGTTGACTGTAATTCTTTATATAGAGTCAATTCTAATTAACATGGTTTTATAGGAAGTGACACACTTGCTAAGATAAGCAATACGCCAAATTTATATTGCATGCAGTTGCATGGTCATGGGTCTTGTGGGTTCTTTCTGGCAGTAATAAATAAGATACTGTACCCTTTGGTTGCTCCTTGTTGGTCTCGACTGCGCTGAGGAATATCCAGAGTCTAAAGAAATGGAGGGTGAAACCAGGAAGAGAAAGCAGGAAAGCATGGAAGAAGAAGCAAAGAAGACAGAAGAAAAACAAGAAGATGACGACGACGAGGAGAAGATGGAGAAGTTCTTTGCTCTGATAAGAAGCTCGAGAGAAATGCGAGATCTTATAACAAGGGAAACCGATGAATCGCGAGACAAGAAAGAAAACAAGAAAACAGAAACAGCAACAGCAGCTTGGAGCCCATCATTTCAACCAGAAGATTTCATGGGGGAAAAGGTTAAAGAGAGCGAGGCAGGTCCTTCAAAAACAACAACAACAACAACAACAACTCAGGAACAAGAATTGCAGAAGAAACAAGACAAAGAAGAAGGCATTCATGGCTTAGACCTTAATCTTTCTTTGTAGTCTGAAACCATGTCCTTTTTTCTGTTGCTTGCAGGAGCAAGCAAATCAACTGGTCAAAGCTTTCCCACTATAATGAACATGGCCAGAGATATTTTTCTTGTACAACATCTTTCCTGATCAAGAATAATAATATTCGATTCGGTCGAATTTCTTGGATACCATACAATTCATTATATTCATAAAACACGAAATCATCTCAATTTAATTCGAAACCCGAATCGCATGAACAAGCGGCAGAAATTTGTGATTGCTGCAAACTGATAGAAAATCAGAAGAAATACGTCAATCTTTTAGAAGTTCAATTCAAATACGGAATCCTGAAGAAGATTTCAAATTTAATTCATCTTCTTGGCACTCGCACCAAGAAAAATTAATAAACATATTTAAAATACGTATAATATTCCCTTCTACTAATAATTCAGTCATTTTCATCAAATTTCTTTATTTTTAATTCCTAATAAAAGTCGTTTAATCTCGATATTGATATGAAAAAAAATCATTATCAATTCAATATTAATTTATTCTTTTGATTTTAATATGTATAATAAAGATGATAATTTTTATTATTATAAATTAAATTTAATGGATGTTTTAATAAAAATTTAAGATGTAATTTTTTATATTTATATTGTAATATCATTTTCATGCAAGTATGATAAATTAACTTAAATTATTTTTTATATTTATATATCAATCAAGAAATTTTCATGAAAATAATATTAAATTTTATATATTTTTATGATATAAAATAAAATTATTATAAGGTAAGAGCATTAATATAAGATCCACATCGATATTATTATTAGTTATGATGTCTGAACCATAAAAAAAAGGTTTATATGATCAGATAACGAAAATCCATATGAATATATTTAAAATGATGCAATTTTAAAAAAAAAAATATTATATTTTTTTGAAAATTTTTAAAAATAATTTATAAAAATAGCAATTAAAAGAAAAAACCTTGAAGTTGGTCCACTGCGCAGCCTAGCTGGACCAAATAATTTAAGCCACATGGTACACATAAAGCATCTTCCTTTTTTTTTTTTTTTTTTTTTTTTTTTAAATGGGAGCAAACTTATTAATTAGATAATTGTCTCTTCACCAATACTATTCCCAACAATAATGGTTCAGGTTAATGATTCTCCATTAAGCTTCTGAAACAAAGCATTATTACCACCTTATTAGTGGGTTCTTAAAGGTGATAATCATGTGAAGAAGATGAATCCCATCATCAACATTAGATCCATCAATTATTCATAGCTACTTTTGAACGATAAAAAAGAGAGAAAAAGTTTTAAAAAAATAAAAGCATTATAGTTTATTCACTTCAATCACCTTCACTCGACCAAATCATAAGGCTTCTCACCTTGCATGGGTCCCCACTAACGTGACTGTGTTTGGCTTCTGATTATTGATTGATCTTTGTGTGTAATATAAGAACAGACAATGTAATGAAGTTGCCCTTCAGGCTGATGAGATACCCACAAGAAATTGCGGAAGTTGGAGGGAAACCAGAGGGATTATGGAGAAAGAAGAGAGGGGCAAGAAGCAAGGAGGAGAAGATTTTCTTGATGATGATGATGATGATAACAAGGTTGAGAAGTTCTTTGCTATAATTAGAAGGTTGAGGGAAGCTCGTGATTTTTCAACAAACAGCTTGAGAGAAATGGAGGCACGGAAGAGAATGAAAAAGGCTACCAGGCTGCAGGTGGCTGCCTCCTGGACCCCGTCATTTCAGGTGGAGGATTTTGGAGAGTTTGCTGATATAGCTCAGACAAGTTCATCAAACAAAGAAGAAGACAAGGACAGGAAACAAGAACTAGACCTCAATCTTTCATTGTGAAGAGATGACTGAATGAAGGGCCTAGTGGTTGTCTAATTCCAGGTATGCTAGTTTTCTTACAAGGGATGTGTTTCCAGGATTCGGTTAAGGTTGCTATATTTTATGTGTAATGCTTGTGTTGTTACCTAGCATTAGAAGCAGCGGTAATTTTATGTTATAATATACATGTTATGGAATGTTTCTGTTAACTTCTGAAATCAAAATTCATTTTACGGAAGCTGAACCACAGGTTCTGGTTCAATCTTGAGTACATTTTAGAAAGCACAACTGACAAAGTTCAAGAGATTTCTATCAAAGAAATCTAGTGCATTGTGGATGATAATCAATTGCGACAAAAGAAATCGAAGGTAGTATGTGGATATGAATAAGCAGTTGAAAGTAGTTTGGAGGCAATAATTGCGTTAGCTGCTTCTGTGTAATGGATCCCATCCCAGTTTAAGAATGAAGATCTTTCATCGCATACCTGATAGCCAGGCTGACCACATGTAACTCTGATATCATAATTGTATGGAGGTCCTCCATAACCACAGCATGTCATTAATGGCCTTGAAAAACCTGCATTAGTCGAATGACCATGATCAAAATTCAATGCTATTACTCAAAACCTCTCCCAAGAGTTCTTCAGCGGAACAACCAACAATAGTTTCACTTACCATATTTTGTTGAGTTGGCAATGAGATCATACTTGATGGAATACATATCTACATAGACTATAGTTGCACCTGCCAACTGAGACCTCATTTTTTGGCATCTACGACGCAGTTCTTCATTGAACAGCCTTGCAGCATTGTTGTAACTTGAAATGCATCCATGGGAGTCCAGATCTTTCTTTTCGACTAATGTAAGCTTTTGAGGAAGACAACCTAATGGTCCAGTATTATGCATCCAGAATTTCCTGCCTCCTTGATCGTATAAAGTCTAATTGATACGAAACGTGAATTCCATTTTCAGTCAAGAACCTACATAGCAGTACTCGACAAACTTGCAATAGAAGTAACTTGGAATATTGACATGGACAACGAGAAATTTGGAACTTACCTTCACAGCATTTTCTATTTCTTGAACAACAGACGGAATCCTTCTGATTACTTGCGCATAGGATAAATTTTTAGAAAATGAATCAGCAATGTCATTTTGCCCAATATCGATCATGTAAAGAGCATTCCTGAACCCTTCATCACTTATCAAATTTCCTGAACATAAAAAATACACAAACTAACTCAGAATTATCCTCAATTTGGCATGTTGAAATGTTTACTTCATATATAATAATACATGTTCGAAAAGAGTAATCTTTTCAAACTAAAATAAACACACTATGAATCTAGTTTATTTGGGTCATGTAATGCTAGATAAGCAGGTTCTGTAAGGAAATAAGAAACGATAAATTTTTACCGGCAACGGCAACGTCATGTGCACGGGCTTTGAAATGAAGGAACTGCATGACCTGAATGTTTAACGAAAAAGGAACATACTTGGGTAGAGTAGAAGAGCCCACAATCGCAAAGTTTGCACCATTGGTGAATTTGGACCCTCCTAATGAGTCCAGATATGGGCTCAGCAAACTAACATTTAAGCTTTGGCCTGCCACCAGGAAAAAGAAATCGAAACAATAAAGCAACAATGGTATAGAGCCGTTAGAAACTTATATTACCTTCTTGGATCCAAAGACATGCACCAGTCACACTGTCAGAATGGACAGTGAATGGGGTGCATGAATTTTAATGATATAAATATAAAATAGTACCAGAACAAGAAAGATATAGCTGTCTCCTTAATTTCTGTTCTCTACATGGCAAATCTGTAATGAACAACAAAAGACTTGCCATTTTTCAGAATGTTACGGATTGACTAACTCTACCGATAAACCTTTTGTCTTCTCTTGAAGGTGTAATTTCAGTGCTGTCAGGTTAATAATTTCTAGATCTATGAGGAATTAAGATCCAGCTTCTGCTTTCCTTTAAAAAGTTCAAAATTGTGCAAGTGATGATCCTCTTCAAACTTGAATCATTATGCCTGTAGCTTTTTCCTTAATCATTATGATAAAACAACAATCGTGATCAATTAAATACTCGGCACCGACAACGAGGAAAGTGACAGTAGTGAGTGAAAGAATGATCATCATCATTGATGATCACCATAAAGCAAGGAGCATCGTTGGATTAGCATACTTCTCAGCAAAAACAAAATAAATCAAGCGACACAAAAAAGAAAAAAAAGAAATGCACTTACAAAGAAAGTCAATGACCAGGCGACCGTCAGACAATCTACCGGTGGATCGGCGAAAGAAGAGCCGTCCGTTAGGATAATTAACAGGGAATCCGAGACCGGCAACAAGTCCACCGGTATCGGCGTTAGAGTCTCCGAAGCTGAAGATAACAGGAGGAGTGTTGCATTGAGAAGCACCGCAAGTGGAAAGCAAGGAAACGACCAGAAGAATAACAGTAAGAAGTTGAAAGCGAGAGAGCGAAGTTGAAGTAAAGGAAGCCATTACAGTTACAGGAGTTATGCGCTGCGTTTTAATGGGTAGCAGAAGGAGTGAGATTTTGGCAATGATCAGAGATGGGCCAACGCCTTCGATCCAAGACACTTGGGTCAAAATGGGCTGTATGATTCATAACATCAGGCCCAATTTACAGCTCCACTGAGTTTGGATCATCTCCTCAATCATTGTTAGCATGATAGTCTTCTTCACTTAACATCTAGAAAATATAGTTAAGGCAGTTAAATCAAGTCTCGTACAAGCTCTCTTGAAGGTTTATTCATCTAACCATAGATTATAGTCATTTTAAATTCTGTAATATTTTCTTTATTAATTACTTTGAATTATTTTATTTTAATGTAAATATTATTTTCTTCGGTAGTTCATCTATTCCATCAAATACATATATGTCTTTTTGATATCAATAACATAATCGAATAAAATCTAATTTTATATTATTTAGCAGAATTATCAGTTGAATTCAAATTTTAAATTTTATTATTTTTGAAGCTTTTTATTGAATCTTATTAAATTATGAAATCTATTATTTTTATAAATATTTTTAAAATTGATTAATAAAAAACACTTTTAATTCTTATAAAAATACAATGATTGTATCTCACTAATTAAGTAAAAGAAACTAATAATCATTCACATAAAAAAAAGGAAAAAGAAAATTAAAAGGAAATACTTTTAAAAAGGGTATGAGGAAAGGAAATCTCACATTAAGATTAATGATCATGAAATATTAAACAAGAACGTAAAAAGCAAGCATCATAAAAAAAATAAAATAAAATAAAATAAATAAGGTAAATAAGATTATGTTAAAACTTATAAAGGATGTGGGGATGCCTTCCCATTTCTTTATTGACCAACGCATTTATTTTTTTTTCCTTTTTTTAAATAAATATCATACCATAAATCATAAATTAAAACTATGAATTATATATACAAACTTTCTTCAATAATCATATGCTACTTTTTATATTATACATTTTTTAAAAAAAAATTTGTCTATATTTTTAATGTATTAAAATTTAAATTCAATTTTATATGTTATGTTTTTTCTTTGATAAACTTATAAAATATAGTGGAATTAAAATAATATTGTGGTTTTTTTTTTTGGCAACTTTCACTTTATTAAAGGATCATGAGCACTAAATGGAATGGATATAATTATTATTTATAAATTAATTAAAACTTACTAATTAAATATTTAATGATAAATAGCTTAAAATTTATAGTGTTTGTTTGATTATTGATCGATTATTTTTGTTAGACCTTACGTTTTGATTGTTGAGTCATGTGTGAGTCAATTTCAGACTTTTGTGAATCAATTTCATACTTTCGTAAAATATAAGTTCATTATTGTACCCGTATTCATTGACATTTATTTTCATGTTATTTTTAATTATTTTAATATTCAACGTGATAAATATTTTAATTAACCGAACTCAATTAATTAATCAAATAATTTAATTAATAAAATGAATTAAACCAAAATTTAATTCGGATATAAATAGTAAATTAGCATTAATACTTATGTTGTAGTATTTGTTGTAACTTTCAACTTTAAAAAAAAATAAAAAATAAAAACGTCTTTAACCAAAAAATTAAAAATATTTTTTAAAAAATGAAAAAATTGTTTTTTGCATAAAAACTTTTTCATGTTTTCACATCACGTGCATGTCGTTTTCACTTTTTGATTAATTAATTAATTAATTATTTATTTATTTATTTTTATGGAGAGTTTTGCATGGAATTGAGTGGAGGGGGGGGGCAAGTGGTTGCTGACGCGGCACTTACCCAGTCAGCTTTCTCCCTCCATTAGCTTTGTTATTTTGACTTTGACCAGCAATAGTATCCTATTTTCTTGCTTCCTCTTCCTTTTTCTTCCCGATCAACACTTCATTGCTTCTTGTTTAATACAACTCTCTCTCTCTCGTTTGTTTCCTTCATAATTATCTTTCTATTAATTTCACCTTTTTTAATTACTGAAACAGTAAAAATACATAAATGATTGTAATCAATCAATAACATCCATTAACTCTCTAAAATTCTTCATTACAGTCTTATAATATTATAATAAAATGTTACGTATATCTTTTTATATTCCAGGTATATAAATAATATGATATAATTAATTTATTTTAATCGTCATAATTTATATTTTTATAAGAATAAATTGAGGAAAGAAACATCTAATTCATTTGATCGGACTAGTAATCCATCTATTAATAATATTTTTTATAATCAATCAAACCAACAAATAAACTTATATAGAAATTTGATTTCTCACCCCAAATTTGAATGAGAAGCATTAATTTTTTTATTTAAATTTTAGTATATTTTAATAATAAATTTTAATAGATTATGAAATCATAATTAGCAATAAAAAGGATTTGCTAGTTCCACTACTATGATTGGATGGATAAAGTTAAACAAGTTGCATGTGTAATTAATTAATTAATTAATTAATTAATTAATCAAGCTAGTTGTTTATTTGATTTAATAAAATTGAAGTTGTTATCAATAGTCCATATGCATGTTACATTCCGAACACTCGATCAATTGTGTATGCATAGTTGAAAACATCGACATGCAAAAATTCTAGTGGAATGATAAGTATTCTTTAATTTAATACTTTTGATTTTTTGATGAATTATTTTACATATTTTGATTTATTTAAAATATTATATGTGGGTATTTTATACGTAAGATATCGAGATCAAAATTAAAATAAATGATTAAAAAATGGATAAGTTGAAAGACAAAAAAGATTGATGAAGGGTTATAACTAAAGGTGAAGGTATAAGTTCAAGTAGCGATAATGCATTGAATAGAATGAAAAGATTCTTACGTCATAAGCAAATGGCGATTCTCATACATGCAAATAGGGGTGAGCAAAATCTACCGGAAACCGAAAAAACCGAGTATATTTGGTAATTTCGGTTCGGTTTTTCGGTTTAATGGTTCGGTTCGGTTATTATTTTAATTTTTTTCGGTTTTCGGTTTTCGGTTTTCGGTTCGGTTTATATTATCAAATAACCGAGTAAACCGAAAAACCGAAAAAACCGATTCCTAAAACGACGTCGTTTCATTTTATACCAATTTTTTTAATTATACGCCCTAATTTATTTGTCTAATTTAATTGTACGCCCTAATTGTATGCCCTAATTTATTTGGATCGGTTTATTCGGTTTATTCGGTTTAAATGGATTAATTTGGTTTTATTTGGATCGGTTTATTCGGTGTATAAAGAATTCGGTTCGGTTTCGGTTTTCATGAATTTGATATTCGGTTTATTCGGTTCGGTTTATTTGGTTTATAAATAATTCGGTTCGGTTCGGTTTTTCTTATTCGGTTTTCGGTTTATTCGGTTCGGTTCAAAATGTCCACAAAACCGCACCGAACAAACCGATGCTCACCCCTACATGCAAAAGTATACTAATATTTGATAATATGGGACATACAATATTCATAAAATACGCACGGTGGCACCCAATCAATGGCAAAAGCAAGCTCACCATGCATATATATTATATGAAATAATCATATAGTTAGTGTGATATGATTGCCATAAATAAATAAATAAATATATATATATTATGGGATGTTTTGGATTATTCATAACGTGGAATTATGTGAATTGTAAGAGGGGAAAACGTCATATTAAGGCACCTTATAGTGAGGGATTTGCGAAAGGAAAATTAAGAAAAGGGAAAGGAAAAGCATTCCACTAAAAATGAGGCTCAAAAGATGGAGAAAGCAAAGGCACAATATCCCACCATATAATCCTACTACTCATACCACTACTTCCACTACCACTACCACCAAACTCCTTTGCCACCTGCGTCTACGTTACTTCTAGCTATTCTTGCAAGTAACCCACCAATCACATTAACCACAACGACGACAACATCAACAATAACAATAATACATTCCATGCATTCTTAGTTGATTCTTGTATTATTCCACTAACCCATCATTACTTTATAGCTTCCCCAAATCTTCTCATTTAATTATTTGCAAACCCTCTTAATCATTTCTCTGCCTTTTCATATCAACTTGTTCATATTTTTATTTTAAATTCAATAAATATTTATACTTATACAAGCAATATATTAGAGATGTATTAAATAAATTTTATTTGGATGGTTTAACTTTCTGAATTGAATATATTCATTTTGTTTATCACTCATTATTTGATAAAATTTAAAATGGGTTAGATGATTGATATAATATAAAAAAGTAAAATTATATAAAAATTAAAATATTGTTAAATATAATTTATATTACATGAATTGATTTGATTTAAATAAAAAGAAGTGAATTATGAAATGAAATTATGATTAGTTTGTGATGAGTTTGTTTGTTTCTTGATTACCATTAATATGGGATGATTTGGTGTCATAATTTAGTTAAAAAGGGAAAAAGAAAGCATCATGAACACGTTCAGCCTGCCATTATTAGCCTTGTGTAAATTGAAGTATTCATATGATAGAGCTGAGAAATTAAAAGGGCAATAAAGAACAATCGTCACGAACAAAGAAACCTGTAATGCATGGAAAATGACATTCAATATCCACCATATTCAATTCATAAACTATTCCATTGACTGATTAAACAATCAAAGCGCAATGCTTACATGTTAAATACAAAGATTAACTCTCGACAATTTAATATCACTAGGGTTTTATTTCTCAAATTATTAATATTTTAAAACAATTCTTATATAAAATATATAATAATTTAAAATTAATAAATTACAAGTATTAGACAAACAAACACAGAAGCATGCAGACTTGCTAGAGCTTATATTATGCATGTATTCATTAATAATATATGATAAAAAAATTTATATGATTTGGGTTTATTATATAAGATTATTAAATATTTATTAATTATTATTTATGTATTAATAATTAATAATAATTAAAATTAATAAAAAATTGATATATATCATTAAATTATTAATGAAAATTTTATGTATTAAACCCAAACTATACAAAAATAGATATATATTATCTTATTATTAATGAATTCATAATATAATATTATATATTAAATTCAAACTATATTACCAACTATTGTAATGGTCAAAGAAATTTTGTTGGAAGACTATTTTGTTAAAGAAAAGAAGAAAAAGGAAACCGAATGGGATGTGATATAGCTGGATTTTGTAGCAGTAAAACAACAAGCAGGAGGGTCCGGATGCACGGGAAATGAACTAGATGGGGTCAGAAATCCTGTATTCTTATGGTGGCAACGTTAATAATAATATGAAATGCACATTGCTAGTGGAGGAAAACTATGGTAACAGGAGGAGACAAAATCTCAAAGTAGCTTTATTTATATATATTACATCTCAAATGGGAACAATTTGCAAATTGGTCCATGCAAAAGCTTCGGTCTTGCCAAGATTTCTTCAACCGTTTCTCTACTTTTCCTTATCTTTTTTTTTTTCCTTGTATAAATTTTTCTCTGTAATTCGCTTTCTGTTGCAGGGAAATGATTTTTTAAATATTTTTTAAAAGAATAATAAAGAAAACCCTTTGCTTTTGCTTGCTTTGCTTCTATATATACGTTCTTGATTTCGTGTTTCTCTTCACATTCACCACTTATTTCCCTTTTCTCTACACCATTCACTCTTCGTTGTGTTTCTCTCTTTCAGTGTTATAGTCTGGTTTCTTGAAGAAACATATTAGATCAAGAAAAAGAAAAGAGGGAAGAAGAGAGCGAGTGAGAGATTATGGATTTGGTGAATGATCTTTTGCCATTCTTGGCTATGGTTATTGTTCAGTTTGGATTTGCAGGAATGAATATAACTTCAAAGCTTGCAATGGATTCTGGAATGAAACCTCTTGTTCTTGTTTCTTATAGGCAAATCTTTGCCACCATTGCCATGGTTCCTTTTGCATATTTCTTCGAATGGTAAGTTCTTGAAACCAAATCAATAATAATCCATGCATCATCCTTCACCACCCACTTCCCTGTTCACCAAGTTCGACTCACTTCACTGTTCACCAAGTTCGACTCACTTCACTGTTCACCAAGTTCGAGTCTTTATCATTCATTCATGGCTTTGAATGTACAATGGCAGCTTATCTAGTTGTTAGCTTTCTTTTATTCCAAGAATAGAAATGGAAATATAAATGAAACCCCACTGCATGCAAATCCCATTCCCGTAAATGGGGTTGAAGAATTATGGATTTGCATGTGATTCTTGGATGTATAATCATAAAGCATACACACATACACACGAGCACACATATATATATAGAGAAAAACCCTACTAGCAAGCAAGTAATGAATTCATTGTCATGCTATGTCATCTCAACACATGCTTCATTACTGAAATTTTAAATAGAATGAATTGTACTACTAAACAAAATTAGATAAAAATCTAAACCCAAATAAGTAAAAATTATCGTACAAGAAGTTTTTTCCTTAAATACTTAGTTTCTAAATGATACATTGCTTGGATGGATTTGAATAAAGTGAATCGACTATTTAAACTACTTTATAGCTTATAAACACATTTAAGTTACAGGGTTAATCTCCCTTTTTTGTGGGTCTTTATTTTATGATTTCTAGTTCTTGTTTTATTTGAACAAAGCTCCAAAACCAGTTATCATGGGGTAAATTAAATGAGATTTGGGCTTTTTAACTCTTTCCAAGTCATTAAACAATCTTTAACTTTAAGATTACGAGAAACTACTATTACCCTTTTGACTAAAAAGTAAGTTTAATAAAATATCATGTCGTCAAATGAAAAGGGTTATGTTCCAATGAAAAGGTATGGAAATAACCACCTGTCGTCCAAGAGATCCGATAACCCGATTAAACGCCCTATTTCAGGAACCTTTTTTTTTCGTAATCGTCACTCACCGAAAGAATTTATGATTATGGTAGTGAGCTCCGGTTCTCAAGGCTATGCATGGTTGCCTGTTGTCCATTTTGTTCTGTACCAACTCACATATATGCATGCCACCTGCTTGCTTCTCCTTGCTGCTTTACTTTACAGCTTCTCAATTCCTGCACCCTATTCTTTATTAGCTCTGATGTACTTAATGTTCTGATATTTGGTTCCTGCAAGTTTTTTAATTTTATTTTCTTTAATTGTGCAGGAAAACAAGACCCAAGATCACCAAGCCCCTCCTTATCCAGATTTTCATATGCTCCCTTACTGGGTGATTATCAGAATTACACTTTTCTTCTTTGTCTGATGTTCTGATGATCTGTTCCAAATCAAAAAGCTAATGAATGTAAAACATGCAGGGTAACTGGGAACCAGGTATTTTACTTTATTGGGCTTGAGAATTCCACCCCGACCATCGGATGTGCACTCACCAACATTCTTCCTGCTGTCACTTTTATTCTTGCAGTTCTTCTCAGGTATTCTATCAGATTCATTGTTTTCTTCCTTTTCTTTTGATAAGTTGGTTGTTGCTTGTTTTCTAACTTCTTTCCTTTGTTATGAATTTGTGATGTTAATGAAGACAAGAAGCTGTTGGAATTAAGAAATTATCTGGGCAAGCTAAGTTGCTTGGAACAGCAGTATGTGTAGGAGGAGCAATGCTTTTGTCGTTTTACCATGGACCAATGATTAATATTGGTGAATCCAGCATTCACTGGAAATACGCAGATGAAACAGGATCCGCCAATTCCGCTGCGTCGGGTTCAAGTTTCATTCTGGGCCCTTTATTTATTATGGCCAGTGCTCTTTCTTGGGCCGTATGGTTTACTCTTCAGGTAACCAGTCGCACCGTACCAAGCTTCGACCAACTGTAAATGGCTTTACCTTATACAAGTGTTTGATAATTTGCAGGCAAGAGTAAGCGAAGAATTTCCAGCTCCATACACAAGCACATTATTGATGTGTTTCATGGGTAGCATTGAATGTGTAGCCATTGCCGTCGGGGCTAATCACGAACTTTCTCAATGGTCATTGCACTCTCCTGGAAGGCTGATTGCTGCTCTTTATGCCGTATGTTTCACTTAATTCTGCCAATAATTTATCTTTTCTGTTCTAGTTGCGTGTTATTTTACTTGATGTTGATCTAGTTGCGAACCAATTTCAGGGAATTATATGCTCTGCTCTAGCATTCTCCCTTACTTCATGGAGCATTCAGAAGAAAGGAGCACTCTATGTTTCAGTCTTCAGCCCTTTGTTGCTGGTTATAGTGGCTGTTCTGAGTTGGGCCCTTCTTCGCGAAAAATTATACCTTGGCACGTACGTATATCAGCCATCTCACTCACACTGCACACATTGTTCACTACAACTTAGAATATCTGTTACTGATACTAACATATGCGGTTGGATTCAGGGTCATAGGATCTATTTTGATCGTAGCCGGGCTTTACGCGGTTCTGTGGGGAAAAGACAGGGAGATGAAAGTGAAGATTATTGAAGATATAGAAGCAATCAAGCGAGTTGGGAAAGAAGACAAGGACCTTGAATTGCAGCTTCCTGCAAATTCAAGTGGCAAGATCAATGGTCATGCAAAGTGAAACAAAATGTTATCACGATGGCAAAATTATCTGTTTTCTGTTGCACTGTTGTTCCAAGACAGGAAAATCTTTCCATTTTGAAAACCTTTGGAATTTGAATTATGTACCATGTGTGTTATGATTAACTTAGATAGCCCCCCCACCCCCTCTTTCCGTACAGAGTTTTTCTCTGAAATGTACCTTCAATGCAGAATTACCTCGAGATATCTCGAGTCTTCCGTGTTTATCATTTCACCAGTCGCACTATCTTAAAACCGAATCATTCTCCTTTAATTTGGTCAGTTTACAACAGCATTAATCAGAATTTGTGAGACCGCATGCCGAATACTATCTTGTCAGGAAATTCCATGCTCCGAACAGAGCACGAGTGTATATGACCAACATCCCCATGAATTCATCTGTTATACCCCCGACTGATCGCAGCACCTGGAAAATGGCCATGGTACCAGGTTCTGAATTATGCTCTTCAAAACCCAACAACGACCCATTAGAAAAGATCCAATCAGAATCTCTTCCATAGACAAACGAAAGGCAGAATCAGATTCCATAGTGGACAGGCATACATTATTCTTCTTACAAAAAAAAAAAGAGACTACTTAAAAAAAAACTATGTACGGACAATAAGCAGCTTAACTCATCAAGGTGGACCGTTACAGCGCACACACCACCCTGACAGTGTAAAAATAGCATGGCATCCGAATGTCGTTAAAAACCATAAACGCCGTTACCTCACATTCCATTTAAATATTTGAGATACACTTTGGTTGCCGCCATTTCCCCGTCTCTCCATTGCTCTCTCCGTGAGCTAGACTTCTCTCTCTCTCTTTCCTTTACAGTTTTATATCGATCTGTTAATTCGTGTTTGTTGTTGTTTTTGTTAGATGCCATTCATTTAGATCTGGATCTGATTTTGTTTTATGCATACTTTTATGGATCTCTTTGGTTTATAGCGATTTTGATTACGTTGATTTGCTCGTGTTTGGCATGGATTTGATGTATCTATTACCTGTTTGCTCAAGTTTTGCTTCTCTGATGTCTGATTTGTTAATGAAGATATTTTTGTTTAGAGATAACTGTGCCAATGTTTCTGTTACTTTTGGTTGAGTGGTGACTCATGTTTTATTAGTGCTGTCCATCAGGATTCTCACTGGAGACCGTTGAATATGAGTATTAGCTTCACCGTCTGGGATGCTGGTCGCAAGGATAAGGTCTGTAGTTTAACCGTTCTGCAGAATAATTTATATTGTGTTTATAATACTCTAGTCCATGTACAATTGTGCCTCTGAACGGTCTTGTGCTGATTATCTGGTTTCTCATCAGCGCGCAACAAAAGCATAAGCTAAATTTACTTGTGCATGATTTTTAAATTTTCTTCAGATTGAATGACGAAGAGGTATCCACGCTGTTGCAGACAGTTGATTGATAGCTATTTTGTTTGCAAGTTGGTTATTCATGTCCTTGCGGACGACCTTCTGTTCGTCACAGAGTTAACTGGTCGGTTTGCAATTATTTGTACTTAGTGCTTTTGGACGGTCTTGTCCTGACTGCCTGTCTATCATCAGCACGCAACAAAAACATAAGCTAAAGTGTGTTATGAATTTTTCTTCGGATTTAATGAGAGCTGTCTATGTTGTGGTAGACATTATTATTTTTTTTTTTTTTGGGCTTTATTCATTTGTTGTTTTTGTTACAAGTTGGCCATTCATGCGCTCATGGACGGTCTTGTGCTGGTACGTGGTTCCTTGTCAGCACGCAACAAAAGCATAAGCTACATTGACTTGGCCATCCTGTCTTTCAAGTTTTTCTTTTTGGTTGAGGAAAGGCTATCCATGATGTGGCATACATTTTGTTTGATTTAGTCTTGCTGTTTAAGTTTCCACCATTGGCAATGTATATTTTGAAATTTTCTGTTGTCTTTTTTGTCCTTTCCCATTGCAATTCAACAAAACGTAGTCATATACTGTAAAAGCTTCACGTGTATTAGCTCATCATTTCGTTCATGCTGTTATGGTTTCCATTAGATTTCTAGCTGCATCTCATTCCATGCATATATAGTGACCATATGATGCCTAAGAAATAAGGTGATACATTGTTGTGAGTGGCCTATGTAACGGAGGAATTTTATGTGATGCTCTATTGACGCTTTTGTTTCTTTTATTTCTTTGATCTGCTTATGACTATGTTAATGTTTGGGGTTGTTTTACTTCTGCCTGATCTGTTTGACGCACTTGTTTTATTGAAAGTCTTTTGCTTCTTTTTTGGCAGATTCGTCCGTTATGGAGGCATTACGTCCAAAACTCTTGAGGATTAACTTTGGGCAACATGTGAAATATTTGCTGGGCAGAGCATGCTTTGATCGTTTGATCCGGTATATAGGATGAGTCGAAGGAAGCTGTTTTCTCTTCATTGCAAACAAAGCAATATCTTCCAATGCCATGAAGGCTGCTAAGATTACTGATAAGCTTCACCTTGACTCACTTCATAGGTCCCATTGGTATTTTGACATATAACTCGTCACCCTTTTTTATAGACAGTCGTAGTTGCTCTTTATTAGAAAAACAGTGTTCAATGATCATAAATGGTTGTGCTTGCTGCAGGTATATACAGAGCACGCGATTACAACTTCGGCCGAAGGTCTTTGCGGGCTCGCCAAAGGTCTTTGCTGCAGGTATGGTGAAACTAAATTGTTAGAATGTAATTCCAGATAGTATTTTATTGTGATTGACCTAATGTTGATGTGCAGGGCCAAAAACATGGGGTCAGTTTCTGCAACTTTTTGAGCTCTATGCTACTTAAAATTGCTCATTTGGTGTCTTCTTTTGATTTGTTGTCCCGAAATGTACGTGTTGGATTTTGTCATTGTAATAGAAATTATCTTCTTGTTCTTGTACTACATCCTCTACGCAATCGAATCTCCAGCTAATCCACTCTCAAGCATAAGAACTTAGGCCTGCTTTCTGGACTGGATCGTTGAGATTATGTGGACGGATTGGACGCAGTCAACCTTAACTTATGTACATTTGAACCCCCTAATGTCAGGCAAGTTTCATCTCTGCCTGTAGGGGAGAATAGTAGCCAACGTGACGACTACACCCACCAAATTCCTGGATGCAGTGTTGCTTCCTCGGGCCACCAGGCAGCTTCGCCTCAGGTGCACCTTCCAGTAACCATTCATCCAACCGAATTATCAATTAATCCATGGAAAAGAGTTCCAAAACTTTCCAGTTAGTTAGATTAATTGAAATTTATTTGATAATTATTTTGAAAAATTAATCATTATTATAAATTTAGCATATCTGTATCAGTTAAATATATATCATTTGGATTCAATTGGTCAGGAGGCTGGCATTGTATCGTATGGCTTACGATATATTTATTCCTGTATGCGGCAACGTGTATCAACGGCGTTTATTATTATATTATATGCCACAAATTTAATCAAGAAAATATATATATAAACACACTGTTAAATCATATATATATATACACTAATTGCAATTGCATACAAACTAACAAGGAGAAATAAAAGGTCCTCCCCACACCCACAATCAACTCAGCCTCCATTCTCATAAGGATCAGCTAAATACAAAAACAATTTGTCTTTCCTGTATGATAATTTCAAGCAAACCCTTTTGTATATTCTGCTAAATGCAAATTTAATTATAGCTATAGTAGCTGTTTCTCTTGTGACTTTTGATATGATCCACAGCCATCATTCAAGCAGCAGATGGAGCCGTCACATAGTGGACAACTCCAGACTCCGATAATGCTGCCGTCATTTGCTGCAGACCACCTTCAGTTGCCCCACTGTCAGCAGAAGCAGTGCTCTTGTAGTCCAACGACTCGTCCTCGTATATGTCCCTCCATTTTTTTATCAGCATCTTGATGTCTTCTCTGTCCATGTTCTTTTCTTTCCCAGTGTATCTCCATGGCTTAGAACCCTGAAATACAGTTTTGAACAGTGTCAGAGTTGTGAGAAGCTGGATGGGTTTGTCGTAAAATGAATCAGTCTGGTTTCTGGATTACTTACAGCAGCACAATAGTGAACCACCTTGACCTTTTCAAGCTCGATATTCTCTGGATGATGCCATAGAAGGGCTAAGACAAGGTTATAGATCGGAGGAATTGGCCTGTAAGTATCCTTGAAGAACACGTTCAAGAAATCCTGCCAAATATTTTTAAAGAACATGGAACAGAAATTACAAGACCGACACTTAAAGAAATGCTAAACAAACATGCAAAAGAAGATAATTTTACCTGCTCAGCGAAGAGAGTAGGAGTGGTGACTCTAACTGTGTTCAAGAGATCATCGTATATGGAAAGATTAGGCTCAAAAACAAACATGCCAGCATTGAAGTAAAGTGAGGGCTTAGGACCCAATTCAGCAGGCCACTTCACTCTATCGGGACACTGTTGACAGTAGCCGATCTTGTTCTGTGGAGAGTGACTCCATGTCTTCTCACAGAAACAATCCATCGCAGCATAAAAGTATCCATCTTGCAGCTCGAACAGATGGTCTATGTTGTCAAAAACTTGAATATCACCATCCAAATATATCATCTTTCTGTACTCTACAAACTACAAGCAAAACATATACAGTCAATTTTCAATACATGCACAGCTTAAACAAACGATATAAACATTTTCAACAAACATGTAGATATTTACCTCCCAAATACGAAGCTTGGAGTAATTAATGACATAATAAGCCATGGCAAATTGGGTTTGATTCTCAGGAGGATAGAAAGGTTCGATTTCTTTCAGTATGCAACCTTGAGAAACCAGGATCTTACGATGGTCCTCTGGCACATCAGGCAACATAGCCACAAGTAATGGGTACTTACTCTTCACCTTCCTTAACCCTTTGGCTAAACCGACAACACCTTTCACGTAGTCTCCATCGCCAGCCAAGAAAGTAACATACGCACAACTAGATATGCTACCTTGCTTAACCAAAGAGTTGGTATTGGCTGCAAGATTAGCACTGGTAAGATCAGGAGACATGGTAGTACCTAGTTTTCTAGAACTATACACAAAAAAGATTCAAGCTTTACGAAAGAAGAGAAATCAGAATGGTATGAATACGAAAAGGGTATGTAAGAATGACGAAAAAGAGGGAGAATTTGATCGAAAGAAGGGTTTCTGAACTGAAATGCTGGTTGTTTGAAGCAAGTTGGTAATGCCTTTCGGGGTGATGGATGAAGGTGGTATTTATAGCCATCATGGGATGATTAGTTTAATCATGGTGGGATCCAAAAACAGCACTGGTAAAAGCAAATTTTAATATTTGAAAATTAAAATAATTTAATTTTATGAGGAACTTCGCATAATCTAGATAGCCTTCAGTCTTCACTAACATTAAAAGAGAATAAACAAAGTATTTACTTCGATACGGTGACGTTTTACTCGTTTAAACTTTACTTAGGAGTGTCGACGTTCGTGCATGCGTTAATCCAGCCCGTACATTTGTGGTAATTTTAGATTCAACGGCTAATAAAGATCCTGGAATTGTACGGTGCCGATAAGGTGATAAGCCTAAATAAAATACCCTTTATGGAATATACGATAGAATCTGTTTGGTCTAACCTTTTCGGTCAAGGTTAATGCCCTTGATATTTATTTTATTTACGATTCGGTCCTATTGGGGTTTCTTCCTTCTTGTACAAGTCATTGTCTCTTGAGGTTAATTCGGTGAATTCGGATTTTGATTAAAAGAAAAATGGAAAAGTGGAATACAAATAAAAAAGCTATTTACTGATTAACCACCGCTTCCATGGGGCCCACGGTTGTACGCACCCACCACCTAAAACACGAAAGTCCCGCGGTTCGCTGCCACGTTCGCAATCTGGCCACGTGGCATTTTCCTAGGCGTCTGTCATTTCTTTTTCTTCACTCTTTCCGGATTTGTTTTAATTTCTAACTACCGATTAATCGTTTTTAATTATGCTTAATCTTTTAAAATTTCCAGATCAAAAAAGTAAAAAAATAAATAAATAAGATAATATTATAATTTTTTTTATATTTAATTAATAAATATTTCATATAAATGAATTGGTCTAAGTAAATAATTTTTTATAAATCAATAACTACAGATTTTGCACACGTGGTAGGGCGCTTGATGTTCCAAGTTTAAGGGGCAGATTAGTGGGGTCCACAGATAATCTAACGCGTGTCTTCTTGCTCGAGTTAAATCAAACTATGCATAAAAGAAGAACTGAAGTGGATGGTGAATTGACACGTGGAGACTGTAGCAACTACAAGGAAACAGCAATGCACTGGATCGAGTATGATAAATCGATTAATAAAATAATATATATCGATGTTGCATTAAATATTAATAATATATATTTAATATAATTATATCAATTAAGGGGTGGTATAGTTTTCCCCTTTGACAGTTTTGTTAGTTGGGCAAAAATGGGACCCATATGTGTTAATGTTAACGAAAATGGTAGTCATGACTTTGCAGTGGACCGCCATCTATCAATCTATTTTGTAAAGATAATGTTTTGGACTATATACTAAAATTGATATATAAGATAATGCACTAATTTAATTAGCCTCGTCTATGTGGAATAGTTGAAACTTTGACTAGTAGAATGCATCGTGCGTTTGTAAAGACCCTCTTACCCTTTTCCCATTTTTCTGCCGTTATTATTTATTACATTATAACATCATCTTCATTTTTTCCTTAACATTAATTCCACTCATATATATATCATAGATATTTTTTACATATTATTTCATGTAATATAATATAATTTATAGTTTCTTCTAATTTATATATATAATAAAAAATAATATTTTTTATGTTATTAAAATATCTCCAAATATCATAGATGAAATTAAAGATGAAAAATATAAATACTATATGATTAAATAATTCAATTAACATATATTTTTATATAAATCTCATTTTTTATATAAGATTATTATTCAATTAAATTTTATATATAAACTTTTTTATTCTTTACATACTAATTAATATAAACATAAAGTTAATATGTATATCATTTTATTTTTAATGAAAATTAATATTGTTAGACTCGTGATTTTGATTTGTGTCACGTGTGAGTCAATTTAAGTTATTTACAATTTCAATTAAGTTTTCTATGTGTAATACGGGCGTATCATCTGTGTTTATTATATGGTACGACCATACGATTGAACGTACCAAGCTGCTTCTGATTGATTCTTTCCTAAGAGTTGGTATACCATTGGTTGGTACAAGCGTACCATTGCTTGCAGGAATTTTGTTTATCAGGAAACTTCTTTTGATACGAGTGTACCATTGCTCGTAGGAAAATTATTTATCAAGAAAACCGTTTTTGTATGGGCGTATCAATTGATGGTTCGACCGTACCTAACTTCCTGCATCTTTTTGAATTGTGCCTTTTAAGTCAATACGAGTGTACCATGTCTAATACGACCGTATGCGACTTTCCATATTCATTTTAAATGGTTTCTAACAGTTCTATTTTAGATAGAATACATTATTATCATTGTCTAACGGCTAATTTCCTCTGTGCAAGCTTCCTTTGAGCATTCTATTCCATTTACAAGTAAGTTTACTTGTTGTATTGTGATTCTAGCTTTGTAAACTCTCGTTGTATTGAATTCTCACAACCTAGTGTTGGGTTTTGTAATTGTGGGTTAGTGTAATATTAATGTTTGGGGTATTAACTTGTAATTAAGAGTTTAATTGTTGTGAGATTGTAATTGTTGTAAAGGTTTGAGTGTGAGCCTGAAAATACTAGGGTTATTATTCGTTTTGAGGAATCCTTTGTTGTATTGATTGTGAAATGTGATAAGTGGAACCCTAAGTGGAAGACTTATAAGAAGTTGACGTAAGTCAAGAGTTAGTATCGAGCCACTATAAAGTGCATGTTGCTACTTCCGCTAGGATTTCATTTGGTATCAGAGCGTGGTGCTCAATTGTGATTAGAAGTAAAATTCTAGAGTAAAAGATCTCATGGTAACTCAAAGCATCGAAAGCTTATTATATACAAAATCCCCATTCTTCGATGGCACAGACTATCCTTATTGGAAGCACCGGATGAAAGTTTTCTTAAAAAGTGATGGTGTTGATTTGTTTGATCCAATTAAGAATAGGGTTTTTCCTCCAACAACTAGAATAGATAGCGTTACAATTATCAAGTCCAAGGCAACTTGAACAAAAAAAGAATTCAAAGCAAACGCGAAGAATATGCTGTATTGTGCTATTAGCCGTGAGGAATATGAGTCAAAATACGTATTTTTTCAGCATTTTTGAAAAAGTTGTATAACGGGTCTATTTTGCATTTAATGCATCTACAATAGTCATAAAAGCTTATAATAGCTTATATGAGTGTAGATTAACCTTATTGAAGATACGAAATCAATCTACAATCATTATTTTCTTTGTTAAATATATTTTGATATATTCTTGAGTATTTCTTGATTTCTTGAGTTGTAAATCCTTTGAAATGGATTTCTGGGTTTTCAATCCTTGTTGTCATTCTCTTGGGATATATTTTGAGAGATAGGAAGGAATTATGATTGAGTTAGATTTAATGTGAGTATTGGGAAAACACTTGTTGTAAGGGTTTAAGTGTTAGCATTGGGAAAACACTTGGGATTGAATTCTTGTTGAAGAATTATTTATTGTATTTGTATATTATCAATGATATTATAATTTAAAAATATAATTTAAAAATATGAGTGCTTTTAAATGGACTTAAAAAAATCTATATTCAACCTTCATTATAACAAAAATTAACATATATTATTATTTTAATGATAAATTTAGAATGAATGAATTTATATAAAAAATTTTATGGAAACAAATTGTGGATGAAGTGGTGGAGGGTCATGACCTTAATATGGGGCGTGCTTGAATTAATGGTCAAAGACGTCTCAATTGCCGGGATTTACACTCAAACGAATTTATTAGCAAATATTCAAACTTGGAAGAGTCTCTTCTAATTTCTATAAATACCATTAAAGTTTTCTTTTTCAATATTAATGTTTACGCTTAATATTTTTACTAAAATATCCTTCAAATATTTAATTTTATTATATTTCTCGAAGAAGATTCATCATCGAATAGAATAAATATGAAAAACGTTTAACTAATTGTGAAAATGAAAAATAGTATATTTTACGATTAAATTAATTTAATCTTCTTGGAAAATCTTTTTTTATTTAATATTGCACGTGAAAATTAAACCATGTAAATTACTTTTTTCCAGATTTATTGTTGCCTTTATTACTATTTATTTTTTTTTTATTATTTTAAATTTTAAATTTCATTTTATCTTAAAAAAGGAGGAAAATGCATCCGAATTTAATTTTATATTTTTTAGGGATTGGGATGGGCTTTGATGGAGTGGTTAATCAGAAAGGAACAGCTGTGAGCTGATCGAGTTCGTTACCATGGCGATACCAATTGGACGTCTCACCGACTCCGCACCTCAATCGTTGCAGCTTTGCCTGTTTTAAGATAAGTTTAGGGTTTAATTAGTTGTATTCTTTTTTCTGGGATTGGTCCAACAGGCCCAAATTGTTCTTGCAAGTTCCAGAAATGGAAAGTGAATGCTACGTTGGCCCGAAGGAATGTTACAGGTTGCTGGATGAGGTTGATAACTGCAGAATTGTTCTGTATATACGACAACAACCTCAAACCACACTGTCGAATGTGAGTTCTTGGCTCGATCAATGGCATGAATCAATAATTCAAGACTTCTGCCTTCAATGGGTTATCAATTTGCTCAAGATTGCTACAAGTTATTGCATCATAACTTCAGGGGATTTGTTTCCAGGCTTGTTTTCGAAATACATGATAACATTACGTAGTGGTGGAAGTACTTCAACATGGGTTTGCAAATCTGTGTAGCTATGGTAGTTTGCTGCATAAAGATTGAGTCTTGCTATACAAACAACTGCTTATAGGACCAGCAAGCTGTATGCCATAGTTGTTATTTGACATGATTTATATACAAAAATCACCCCATAATTTGCTGAATTGTCTCCATCAAGGCAGACGAGTTTCTGCCGCAATTTCAGCTCCATCAGAAGGATGATTCATGACAGGAATCTGTCAAACATTAATCATCATCGAGCTTCCATACGAGTAATTGTCACCTCATTTGCAGAACAAGGTGATAGATTTGGAAGGGTGTTATTTCCACCCAGAATGAAAGCAGGTTGTTTTGGAGTTGGAAGAGCTGTTTCACCATTCAACATTAACACCACAGTTGACATGTTTGGTCTATCTGTTGCATTTTCCTGTACGCAAAGGAGCCCAATCTGAATGCATCTGAATACTTCTTCAGCCTCAACGGATGATGATAATGTTGCTTTTAACGATGAGTCAGCCATGTCTAATACTCGGTCTTCTTTCCATAAATTCCACACCTACATCATCGTCCATTGTATCATACAGGATTAGCCTTCTGGTATATGTATATAACAGCAACATTTCGTAAATAAACCCTTCTTTCTGTTTCTTACATGTCCAATCAAATTTAATGAAAGATCGTTCCAATAACAAGTGTTGCTCTTCTTGCCACTTATGATTTCCAGCCCCGAAGCTAAATACATCAGACTTCACTGAAAATTTCCCGAATGTCATATATTCGGGGTGCCATGTAACCACTATATAAAGGTGAGAAAGAATATATATCATTTAGTACTAACAAATAGTATTTTACTTCAGGTGCTCGAAAATCAAATACTTACTATGTTCCAACTACTTGATTGGTCTTGTCGACGGTTTCTTCTTCCCCTTTACCAAAGTCAGAAATTCTTGGATTCATATCACCATGTAATAAGACATTACTAGTTTTCAAGTCTTTATGAATAATTCTCAATCCTGAATCGTGATGAAGGTATAGAATTCCGGGAGCAATTCCTATTATAATGTCAAAACGTTTTCTCCAATCCAGAATCGATCATTTTGCATGATCTACAGCAATATATTGTTGATATTGCATTAGTTACCTTATGAAGGAAGTGTAAAATAGACACTGCATTTCAGTTATTACCAAAAATAAAGCAGTCCAAGCTTTTGTTCGGCAAGTATTCATAGATCAACATTTGCTCTTGTCCCTCAATGCAGCATCCTATGAGTTTGACAAGATTCTTATGTTGAAGCTTTGCAATCAGCATGGATTCGGCTTTGAATTCTGAGATTCCTTGTCTTGAACTATGGGATAATCTTTTGACAGCTATCTCCTGCCCATCATGTAGCTTACCCTGAAATTAACATATCAGCTATACAATTCAGTTATTGGTTAGAACCTTCAAGATGAAGCTAATACTTATGGCTGGCTGCTTTACCTTGTACACCGAGCCAACCCACCCTGTCCAAGCTTACAGTGCGCAGATCGAACATGGGCAAGTCTGTTGTTTCCATCCTGTCTGCGGGATCATTTCCGTCAGATGTTGGAAACACGCCTTTCTTATTCTTCACTGTCCTTCTTTTCATCAGCCACAGATAGGCAGATAACAGAAGGATAGAACCAGCAAGAGCACATACAATTGGAATAGCCAGCATACCCTTCTTTTTAAGAAATCCCCTTTTGTTTTTAGCATATTTAGCTGCATTTGCAATCATGAATTAAGAACATAAGCATCAATCTCTGTTGTATCATTCAAGTTCATTAGTAGTATCCATGGAAGTGGGACAAGAAGAAAATGATATCATTACCTAACTCTATCGCATCAACACGAACATGCATATCTCTTCCCTCTGAATACTGTGTCGTGTCCATTAATTCTCCATACCATGTCAAGCACCCAACTGCATTTTTCCCTATTCCTAAGCTTGCAAATGCTTTACATGAACAGTTTCTTAAGTACAGTTGTTCACACTCTCTGCTACTTATATTCTTGTCCTTCAAAGCTGCTATGGGAGTATCAGGAACCTTCATTTTCTCTATCTTGACAAACCCTTCTCCATAGCTGCACACTGAAGTTTCAGGGACCTTTCTGGTACACCCAGCAGAGCTGTCTCTAAGATACCAATTCTTCGAGGACTTGGGCTGGTACCCAGGCAAGCATATGCATTCAAGATTATCGTCGTTGTTACGGTTCAGTATGCTGTAGGCACCACAGTGTCCGTATTTGTGCTTGGGCTCGGATCGAGATTCCATCCACTGAAGGGAACTATTGTCCCAAGTAAACCGCTGAATCAATCCAGAACTGTTAACTACAACCCTTGGATGAACATATTCATCATCACCTTCTAAACGAAAAGTGTAGTAAATCTCATCTTGATTGTAAACAGATGTACTCTAGTAACCTGGCATTGACTCGGAGGACTGTTGAAAGCACCAAAGAAGTGGGCAAAGTAAAATTGTCCCACATCGGGAAAAAGAAGAAAGAAAATGTGTTTAAAATGAGAAGGCCAACTATCTGTCGTAGCCTAAGGCATCTGTAAAAGGGAGGTCAGTATCAAACCGAAAACAATTGAAAGTGAGAAAGCCAACCAACCTAATGCCTTAGGCTTTTTGGTCCAGTCCATTAGCATCTGGACGGTCCGTTTCATGCTCCAACAAGGGCCAAGGGATGCTTCTCCAATCCTAGGTTAAATTCTTATCGAAAAGAATCATTTATACAAAAATATCAATTTTTTACAAATATCATACTAACTTGAAATAAAAAATATTAATTCAAAATTTCATGAAATTTTATTAACTAAATACAATATTAATCAAATATAATTACATAAAATAAATATAATTTATCAATTAAATATAAATATAACTATATAAAATAAATATAATTTAAATTATCTCATTACATTATTAATAAAAATATATTAACATAAATATGTAAATTTTTAAAAAATTTTGATTTTAATAATAAATTTTTTTAGATCTATTTTTTTAATTAATAAAGAATATTTTACGATTTTTCATTTTTAATATTCTTTAACTTTTCAATTTTAATATATAATATATTACTTCCTACAAAAAATTTTTACTTTTTTAAAAATCTAATTTTAATTATGAATTCTTTTAGATCTATTATTTTTATATAAAAAATTTTTTAATAATAAAAAATATTCTTATTTTTTAATAATAAAGAATATTTTGTGATTTTTTTATTTTTTTAATATATAATATATTACTTCTTATAAAAATATTTTTTAAATTAAAAATTATTAAAATATAAAAGTATATTATTTTAAAAATTATAATTTACAATTTTTATTTCCAAATATATGTTTCAAATCCGTTCAATACGTATTATGTATATGATACCTTTTTCAAAAAATTTAAATTTTTAAAAATAATTTTTTAAATTTTATATTTAAAAAAAATATATTTTTATATTTTAATAATTTTTGAAGGATTTTACTAAATCTTTTGTAAAAAATCATGTAAAAAATCATGATTAAAATATTTTTTAAAGAATGTATATATTTTCTACAACTTAAAATTTTAAATAAACAAGTGTGATCACTTAAGGAATGACTGTTTAAGGTATCTCAACTTAATATTATACTTAATTAAACATTATAAGTTAATGTTATACACTTATAAAGTAGAAAATTGCTACTACGACATATTTATTATTAATACATATTTGTGACTTGTGTACACATATATCCTCTGTGAAATATGAAATGTTATGGAATAGAATGGTATTTGAGTGATTATAGATTCTTAAATGAAAATAAGTCAAGTACAATATATGAATAACGTTACTAAATGAATGTAAAATGGAAATGTTACAGGTTCAACTCACGAAGTGCATACGTTTCCTTCAAGTATCGATAAGGGCAAAGCGATAACAGATTTATGCTATTCATCTGATGACCCTGTATAGGGTCTTAAAATTATGATTTCTCACTTAATTGTTTATGATAGCAACGTATTGAGATTCTATTATCAATTTTATTATATAGTCATCATTGCTTATGGTCATTAAAGCATCATTTATGCATCATGTCATGAATCATCCATACATAAAGATATTCATGGCATATCATATAGAAGATATAAGGGGAAAAAGAAAAAGATATACAAAGAAATGATCAATGAAAACGTATTAGGTCATACAATTATTATCGAATCCCTTTGATGGAATCATACAGTATAGGTTCTTATTATGAACCATAGAGAAATATTATGTTCCTACGGAACTAAAGAATGATACAGTATCGGTACATAGAGAAATGAACCCAGTACGGGATTGTATACAATCATACAGAAAAGAAATAAAATGTTACAGGAAAATCAGAGGGAGAATACAAAGCATGAATGCATTCTCATAGACATACATTATCATTTCAACACATTGCAAATACGAAAGTTATTGATGAATAGTACTTTATGAATAGTAACTCATGAATAGTACTTTATGAATAATAACTTATAAATAGTAACTTATGAATAGTAACTCGTGAATATAAATTTATGAATACTACCATATGCCTTATGCATTGATTATAATAGCTAACGAGTGATACAAAATGGCACAATATGATACAAATATATGACTTATTATTGAATATTGTGATTTGACTTCAAAATGTTACTTCTGATATATGCTCATTTCATTTACTATTTTTATAGCACCACTGAGTTTTATACTCAATGTTTGTCATTTGATAAACGCAGGACCAAGACCTTTAGGCGAGAATTTAGGTTGATCGGTCTACAGTCAGAGAAGGTTGTGATTCTGTAGAATCTCCATCTTGTAGCAGTTTAGGACCAATGTATTATACTCCATCATGTATTGTATTTATACAACTCTTGAATTAACCTTAGTGGTAGTAACATCTGTGTAATATAGCTTTGGAATGTGTAATATGAATATTGTGATATAAATGAGAATTGTGAATGATGGTGTGATAAACTAAGAACACATGTTGAAATAAAATGGATGCATATTATTGTGTATTGATATTATCTTATCTGTAATTTCTTGTAGTAAAAAAAACAAAATTAAAATTATAAAAACAAATGTATAGATTCTTTGTAGAATATTTAATGATTTCCTTGTTTAGGGGATTATTAACTGTTCTACAGGAGAGTGTTACACCGGGTTAGGGTATGACATGGTCCAAGAAAGGATAATATTGATGATGATGTAGGAATCCTAATGGAACAAGAAAATGAGAAAGAACATCAACAATAAGTTGTTTCCAAAGATGCTGAAAAGGAAGAAGTGGATGATCTTCCTCCTCACCTAGCTGCTACGCATATCAAGCATGATCTTCCAAAGGAGTGGTAATTTCCAAAAGGACACTCCAAAGAGCAAATCATCGGTGAAACATCAAAAAGGGTAACAACTCGTTATAAATTCAAAGATATTCACAATAATATTGCATTTATTTCTCAAATATTGCATTTATTGGTAACAACTCACCAATCGGTAGACATTTTTACAAAACTTCTAAGTGAAGAATGATTAAATTTCATCAAACATGAATTAGGAATGATAGATAGATCATTTTTGAAATATGAGTAATTGGTGGACTTAGGAAACCTCAAGAAAATTCGTAAAACTCTTCAAAATTTCTCTGTTTTTAGTTACCGTATGGTCATACATGTTTCTGTATGCCCGTATGGATCCTCTCTATTCAACTCTTCTATTATGGCACTTTCTGGTATGGCTTGTACTCATTTTAGTATGACTGTACGTGATGTGGTACGGTCGTACTAAATCTGGTACACCCATACGCGTCCTTCTTAAGAATTTCTACTAAAAGCCTCGTACAGCTGTACCCTTCCTTGGTACGCCTGTACGCAATCAAGTAATTCCAAATGTCTGCAGCTCGTATGGTCGTATGTATAGCCCATACGCCCGTAAGTGATATGAATTTTCAAGGAATTTTTGGCTCGTACAGCTGTATGCCTAACCCGTACGCCCGTACGTAATATGAAAAACAGTTTTAAAAGCTCAATTTTCTCATTTTTCACTCAGTTTTCTCTCAAATTTCCTCTGAAATCCTCTCCAAAACACTCTCAATCTTTCGTATTCTGCTTGCTTGGTCTATACTCGTCATTTTAGGTTTGATTTTCAATTCTTTAACTATTTTTTCTATTCTATTTTTACTGTTCCATTGTTTATTAGTGCTTTTCTTGAATTTTTTGATTTTTTAAAAATTATTTTAGGCTATTTTAGCTCTAGATTCTTTAGAGTTTCTTGTTTAGGATTGTATTTAAGACTTGTGTATCAAATTTCATTGATTTCCGTGCAGGTTCAGTTTTTTGGTTTTCAAAAACTCATCGTTACTCTGCCGAAATTTTTAAAACTACTATTTTTCACTTTTTTATCGATTTTCTTATTTTTACACATGTCAACCCCTTCCGATCACGATGACTCTTCCTCATGGAGAGTCAAACGCACTGTTCCCCCTGGCTCGGGCCCTCGTGGCTCTTCATCTGCCTTTGTAATCAAGACTTCCATTCTGAGTGAGAAAGTTTTTTCTCACTCTCGTTTTGCATGTCATCCTACACTCTGTCAGACCGGTTTGGAGGATGAGGTTTTGGGTTATTTGGCCAATGTACATTGGTCAAATTTCACATTTCTTCCTAACCATTATATTCAGTCTGTAGCATTAGAGTTCCTACAGACCTTCTCTCTGTCTACTTCCTTTTCTTGCTCTTTTCGTCTCTTTAGGAGACATTTCTCTCTTTCTCTCGTAGAGTTTGATGCTCTGTTCAGTTTTCCTATAGATGACATTTCTAATGCTAAATCTGCGGTATTTGATCGTAATTCTTTCTGGAGGGATATTGCCCTCAACACCGCTTTCCGGCCTTCTCGATAGAAGGCTTCCTGCCTTAAATCCCCAGCTCTCTTCTATTGTCATCGACTCATCTCCTATCTCATCTTCGGAAGATCTGAGTCCAATGACACTATCACGAGCCTTGACCTGATCTTCCTCTACTGTATGGTCATGGGCACCCCCATCCAGTCTAGACGCTAGCTTCAAATCTCTTTCCATGAGGTTGGTGTTCAGAAACAGCTTGGTAAGGCTATTCTTTTTGATCCTATTATCCATCATATCTGCTAGGAGCTTCACGCCTTCCCTCCCACTTCACCTTCTCCAGGACCCTGCGGTCCTAATCTTGATGTTTCATTCATTGAGCACTCCATGCTTTTTGGACATACTGATGATGATGAGTTTGTCCTTCACTCTAAGTATATCACTAGATGACTCAATCATCTACAGTCATTGGAGCTTCCCAAAGACACTGTCTGTTACACCCACATTAGAGACCCTAGGAGTATACGTAGATATGTATCTAGGGATGTATGTGCATGTGTACGTGTGTATATGATTACTGATGGGTGTATGTAGGTGCATTGCAATGTGTGGATTTATATTGTGTGATATGCGTATGAGGATGATTGTATGCCGATACTTCTGCATGTGACTGATGGTATTGTGTAAATGCTTCGATGTATTGATTTAGATTGGGGTATATGTGTTTCTTGATGCGACTTGTGTGTCATCACCTTTTTGAGAAGCGTGTCTTCTCGGTTGGATGAGGGACGGCTTGTGTTTATGATTGGGTATGCATGATGTTAGGAATAGCCCTTATACTGGTATAAGGGGCAGATGTCGGAGTGGAGAGGAGTGACCGAGTGGAGCGTGAGTGAAACAAGCGAACGGAGTGGAGCGACGACATCTGCCCATCAGGGGGAGATACATGAGTTGTTGGTCGGGGGTGCGGGGACGGAGCCCCCGCGGTACAGTAAAGAGGTGTTTTGGGAAGTGTGCTAGGGTTGGTATGGGTGTTGGGATAGGTTACGGTCGTGTTAGACATGCCAATAGGCATGTTATGCATTTTTAGGAAGTGGTACGGGCGTACGGGTTGGCCGTACGGTCGTACGAGTCAGAGGAATACAGGGTATTGAGGGCCTCGAGTGCGTACGGGCATACCAACCTGGCGTACGGTCGTACCGTTGCTCGCAGGTGAACAGTAATTTTATCAGATGAACAGTGCCCGTACGGGCGTACCAACAGGTGGTACGGTCGTACGCGTGCTCGCAGGTTTTTAGCTTGTCAGGGTTTTGGAGTCGGTACGGGTGTACCAATGTCCGTACAGCCGTACGCGACTCTGTATTTGACTTTTAAGGCAGATTTCAGATGGATTTTCTTAAGTGTTAATCCATTTTTCTTAACCTAAAATGCCCTAAAACCCTACCAAAAACCCTCCTTCAGGATTCTAAGTGTCGCTAGCGCCCGAGAACGCGTGATAGAAGTTGAATACAAGTGAGGACAGGATCATTGGCTATAGCTAGAGGTTGTTTGC